>LQRL01114156.1:13642-24472 GCA_001703475.1 Hydroides elegans
GAATCAATAACACCAAGTGGTAGTACAATCCACGTCTTGCAAAGCCAGCCGTGGCTAAAAAGGATAGGTTAGTCGCTTTTCACTGCAATACATGCTTTTTTTGATGCAGTGGGTCAATTCTTAACCTCCCAAACCATCAGGGAGCTCATTAAGGTGCATGTTATCAACGAAACTTTGACTTTTTTCAGTCGATTTGAATAGTGAAAATGTTTTTCGTAAAATCCCGCACTAGATTTGAAAAAGTGCGGGATTTTCTCTAAAAGTTACTCTTTACTAACATTTACTCTTTAATAACATGACATATTTATATCAATCGGCACATTAACCCTAATAGGCTACCGCTATATAATTTATTCAACTGAGATACATTTATAAAAGGTATAGTTACATAAACTTCATAGCATGTTACACGGTATTTTGATTTGTCAACTCAAACTTAATATTATTCCATAAGAGGCAAAATAAAACAGAAATAGGGGACTTTGACAGCGTTTCAAAACATCTCTAGAACCTTCTTTAACCCTTTTCTCCATACCTACCGGTCTGCAGAGTTTGAGCATGTTCTCCGAGCCAGATGTTATCGTAGCACACGCTTCCTTCGGGATTTCGCGTGCTAATGTTGGTATACTGATCCTGGTGGAACACGTTGCTGTAGCCCAGCTCTCCGAAAGCCGAAAACTCTATAAACATAAAGAGAAAAATATGAATTAAAAGGGAAGTTTTATAAACTGATATGTGAAAATTGAAATGATCGTAATGTGTGATTATAGGTCAACTATAACGCTTTCTTTCGTTTTTCATATACAGTGCACCACGGGTAATTTGAAGTGCTCGGGGCCGGAAAATTTACTTCAAATTATTCGAACTTCAAATTATCCGAATAAAATTTGGTATAAGATAGTGGAAAAAATAAAATCGGGAACGAGCAAACAGTTCAAATTACATCGAAATTCAAATTATTCGTGTTCAAATTATCCGTGGTGCACTGTATGTTTATTATTATTTTTTTTAAGATGACCGATGAGATACCAGCTTAGAAAATTGTATTACCAGGGCATCAACCATTAGGCCAAGAAGGCTGATGTTCATTATGATTCATTTTCAAACGACAAATTTGAGACACGATTCGAGGTCAATCGCAAATGAACGGTCAAAAACTCGACTGAAGCATTTCGTTATTTCGCCCTAGAGAAACCACACATGCCATCAACATTATCATCTTTACACAAATTACACCGTATTAATCCCCCTCCAAGAAAAAGACACACACAAATAGTAACACATACCCTGTGCATTAGGAGAGAGATTGAAATCGCCCAGCATCACCACTTCCTTTTCCGCTTCAATGCGACCCTGCACGCTTTGCACGAGAGCGCTCAAAGAGTCCACCTCGCCCTCCAGTCGGTCCCTGTCCTGGTTGTTCAAGCCGGGGGATTTAAGGTGGAGGTTGACGGTGACGAGATCGTAATGAGGAAGCTGTGAAAAAAAAAAACATAAATAAGAGTTAATTCAATGCATTAATATATAGCCTATCATAATCTATATGCATAGATGTATAGTTTAGCTACTTAAATTTGGGAAACATTAATAATTGTGGTAGACACAACAGACTGTACTAAAGGAAAACTAATCATCCCGTTTCCCGATTTTGAATTGAACTATATCCCCAACGTGAGTGTCGATATTCTGACATTTTTAAGCTCGTTGCTAACGCAGGTGACAAACAGCTATACCGGAGAGATATTTTCAATTCCGATGTTAAGGATACATAATAAAATAGGACTCAATGCCGCTCAATTTTTAATATGGTTTAAGCATGCGTGTGCATTCTATGTCAAGGAAACCTGTTATAACCATTTATTGACATTAAGTTTATTTTATAGGTAGTTTATTTTATGACCGTAATATAATGACACTTACAACATATAAAATCATTGAACACAGTTGTTAACTCAAGGGGAGACATTCATTCAATGTGAAAAATCCTCCAAATAGGCAAAAATAACTTGTAAACAAGGAATCCTTCTAGGTCATCAGAGTAAATCCTATTCATTCAATTTCACAACAAATCTATAACTTGGTGTATTTTCCATTTTGACAAAAATTTCGACAAGTAAACAACAACATATCAGAAGGACATACCATAATAAAATGTCAAAGAATGACCTACCCGAAATAGATTTATCATACAATTTGATTCAAAAGAGACACTGGTCAATAAACATGTACCGTAACATCAAACGCATTCATACCTGGAAAACGGCGAGGAACGGCTTTCGCGCCAAAGGCGTCATGTTGTTGGCACCTTCGAGAAGGTCACTTGATTTGAGCTCAATGCCACGACTGGCGTCCCAGGCGAAACCAAGATACTCCATACCCTGTTTAAAAAAGAAATGAAAATTGACTTAATATTACTTTGAATTGAATGGAAAAATGTTATGGTGTTTTGTGATCATCAATGTGTTCTAAATTTTTCGATTCAAAATTTATCGATTTCATATCAGGACGATCATAGGTCACCAACATTTTTATTTGTTTATTCGTAAGAAAATAATAAAAGACACATCCATTTACACAACACCATTTTATATAATTATTCTGTCTTATATAAACTTGGCCTATTTTCATGATTGTAACAGAAACACACATTTGCATTGAAATAAAGTGCCAGTACAGTTGCACCATAGACGCACTCTGAACTGTAGTGCAACAAACAACACACAGAGCCAAAGAAGAACCTGCATTTATTTTCACAAACAAATGAGAAAATTCATGGGACAATAACCCCGGCATGTGACCTCTGAATGAACAGTTGATTGCAACTAGGAATCGAAGTTAGCTGAATCAGAATAAATTATGCTATTTGTATGCCAGTAGGTTGAGAATATTAATGCAAATCACTAAATGAGAGTAGGTTTAAACAAAGAGTCATGACTTTGGCTAAAATTAATCAGAGAAAACATGTTATTTCATTGACAATTGATCATTTAGCCAACATTTTCTACATGTTTCAAGCTTATAGTCCATGATTCACATAATTTAAATATGTAGCGACCAAGCGTCATGTTCGTATGTTTATGTAGGTGCTTATATATTCGAGGAGGTTGTCGTAGGCGTATTGTCTTAAATCATTTAATTCAATGATATTTTTGGAGGAAATGCTTCACCATTTGATCAACTCTTTGGCCTTAGCCCATAAAAAAGATATTCATCATCTTCTGGCTAAAACCCTTAGCACTATTTGCATTGACACTCATGATTGTCAATGTATGATTTTATCTGCTACATATTTTTTGTATAAAATGTATAAAGCAGCGAGAAAAGTACAACAAGACTGTCCAATCACAGAGTACCAAACCTTGTTAGTTTTACTTTGCCATAATGGCTCTATCATAACATTGAATATGTTCATTAGACATGGCATGTGTTTCCTATAAAAAATATGTTTTTTTTTTTTTTCAGGAAAAGGAAGTTGCATGAAGCTTCAAATGTGACTAGGCCCTAACATGAGTTTTACTCATATTGATCGGAACTAAAAATATATATTTTTTTAAACACATGTTTCCATTGATATTCACCTGGAACATCCGGCCCGACGCCGTCGACGTGACGCACTTCCATACGCCCCGGTGTCCCGTCCACTTGCGCACATTTGGGACGGTCGGGTCGTTTAATTCATCGCACAACTGTAAATATAAATGTAGAATGTGGCTACATAGGCTCAGTTAAATGGGATATACACGTTTTTACGGGGTATACGATGATTGAGATACAATATCGTTAAAGTTATAATGATTTTATTTTAATTGGGGACCAATTCATAGCAGTCAGCATATGAAGACAAATTGAACATGTTACATTGAAGTACCAGAATTTGAATAAAAATACTACATATCGATAACTTATTTAGTAGCATATTCTTTTCCTTGTATATTCACACGTACCTTTTGCAAACTGGTAGGGTCGCTCAGCTCTTGTACGGCAATAATACTGATTCTGCAAAAAGCAAAACAATTGATTTGATGATGTGATTATTTCTAATTGCTTCAATGAAATGGAAAGAAAAAGACAGTTCAACATAATTCGATGACAATAAAATAAATTGTAGAAATTTAGAACAAATTGTCTCTGAAAAACAAGGGATGATTTCATTCAACAACATGAAAGCGTGGGGTGGAGGCCAGTTTTGCAGGATTATTCATAAAGCAAACTATGATTAAGCAAGTCGCCTTCTTAACTTGCAAAACATATTGACATAAATTCATTCAATATGTTGTTTGATCCTATACGTATTTCAGCCTGATTACAGCTTGCTTAAAGTATTTGCTTTGTTCAAATGTTCAAAATAGTCCCTGGTTTTCTATTTTTGGGGCAACTAATAATAACAAAATCTAAGCGCCACGCGCAAGGAAAATGATATATTTTTTTCAGTTTGTTTTGGGTCAAATAAACAACCACTACATTCGTTAAACATAGTAAAAGCTCGTCTACAATGTAAGTTTGCGCTTAACCGATTGTTATTTCGCTTAAATTGCGCAATCATCGACAATTTATTTCACAAACGCTAATAATGTATGGAAACTTGATTTCATACATTTTTTTTTAATGCACAACTTAAGAAATACCCTCATTTTGAAAGTAATTCGCATTTTGTGAACATGCAAGGGCAAAGAGGAACCCAGCTCATTTACCCAAAGCTGCCTTTCTTGAAATATGTTTACTCATAAATCAAACAGTTACCAAGTTCATTTTTAATAAAGACCCACCTATTTCCGTTTATAAACATGTTTACTAACCCAGCCCAGAAACACTGTTGTGTTTATATAGTATTTTGATTACTTTTGGTTTTTATCGGCAGTTCATAAAATCTAACAATAATAGCACAGACATTGTGAATAATTTAATCTGCTGAATAAAACTGCAACGAAATAAAAGTACTATGGTGTAATGCCATTGTACTAAGGACCTCCTGTGGGTATGTCAAGTCTTGAGCTATGATAATTGAGATATTTGTTTGCAAGGCTCTTTTACATGGTGTCAAGCAAAGTTTAAAATTATTTGATATTTGTCAAAGACGTTGTCACGCTTCAACTTTAATTCTTACAAATCGACAAATTTGCTGTCATGATCTTTTTTGCTTGTTTTGCTACAAAAAAAGAGCATGTTGTTGCTTTTGATAATACTGGTTATAGTCCAGATTGTACAGATACAACTAAACTGAGGTTATTGAACCTAGAATCAATGCTTTAGTCTAGCCATTTGAAGAACATCATGTGAAATATGCATCTGATTGATAGCTTGAGTTTTTTTTATATCGAATTGAAATTCCATAGGTTAAATTTTACCTATTTTTTTTTTAGAATTTAATGTTAGATTTCTGACACAAAACAAAACAAGAAAGGACTTTCAAAACATTTTTTCTTTGAATAACAACTCGTCGAATACTTACTCATTTTCAAGTAATGTCATGGCAAACACCTCTTTAACACCCGGGTTCTCCGCCTTTTCCAGCGAACACTGCTGTAGATTCCACGAAGCCACACGAACAGACTCTCGCGACGACGGAGAATCCGAAGAGACCTGCTTCGGTAATTTTCGGAACGAGCGTCGTCCGAGCGGGCCGTAGATTGAACACAAATCTTCTTGCGAGTCCAGCTTTCGCACTCCTAAACCGGAGTCGTTCAAATTTGGATAAATGCTCGAATGGACTGAGTCTTGTGCGTTGCTCGTTTTACGAGAACGCGAATGATTCGTGAATGCATGATTGTTATGAGACTGATATTGACTAGAATTCAATGATGTATTTAGCTGATCATCGAGCGTCAACTGCGGGCGAATGACGCTCAATAAACCCGGTTTGATCCCTTTGACGCGTATCAAATCATCGAGATTTTTAAACGGTCCTTTCTTGTCTCTATGCATTACGATATTCTCTGCTAATGCTTGCGTGAGGCCTTTCACACGCATCAACTGAAACACATTTGACGTATTAAGGCTGATACGGGGACCACCTTGAGATCGAGCGATACCGCTGGAATTCTGACTTTTCGCCGATGTGCGACTAGCGTTATCCTGAAACGACATATCCTGATGACTGCCACTCAGAGAACTGTTCAGCGACGACTTTTTATGACCTACACATATCTCCGAACGTAGCGTGTTCAACTTGGTAGCACCAACACCAGTCACGAGCGCTAAATCCTCGATTTTCTTAAAGCCCCCAATTTGTGAGCGATATTCCACGATTGCATGTGCAACCTGGCGGTTCACGTTGGGTAAGGTCATGAATTCCTCCTCAGTCGCTGTGTTGATATTCACTTTTTCCACCATATATTCCTTTTCTAAATCGGCCATGTTAAAAGCGGCACTCAGATTGCGTCGATGGCCCTTCAATGATTTGGGGGTGCTCGAGTGATGTTTCTTGTCGATAATAGTGGAGCTGTGCTTCGGTACGCACCAGCCGTACCGAGGCAGGCAGCTAAATGCCGAACCCATGATTTTTCGATGTGGGAAAAAGCCGATTGCTTCACATACACTGCTATAAATTGATATGTCTATCTCACTCTACACAGACTTTGTTGATAACAGTTTATTTGTCATTTTTATAATGTCGGTGTGTAAAAATGTCATATCACTGAAATAATTGCTTTATACATGTGGCTAGTTTGAAAATGTCTCGCTCACAATGACTTCGTTGTTGACAGGTCACTTGCCATTATTATAATGCTTAATCACTTCACAAGTCGTGCTAAGTGTCTATGATGTCAGCTTTACATTACTTTTTCCATGCATCCTCGGTATAGTTGTATCATCATATCGTGTGTGTCTTCCTTCCGCATTCGCTGGAAAGAAAACATTTGTTTATTAATAATCAATTAAAATACGAACAATATCCTTATAACGGGTATGCTACGCTGATGAAGTGTTTTCGTTGGTCAACCTATCCCAAATGCTTTATTTAACGAATCTCATATTGTTGGGACAAAAGTCTTTCTTGCTGTTATTAATTTCAACTGCTATAGCAACCAAGAATATTTCAACAATGTCGATCAAAACAAACTTTTGCTAACCACATATTTTGCATGTTCACCTACATTGGAAACCCCTGTGAAAATATATTCGCATACAACCCCCTTTCAAATGACACATCACCTGCCAATAAAAAATAAGTTTCACGCTATTATTTAATTTCTAAAGAAATCGAGAAAAACTGTTATTCAAAGCTTTTTTTTCTACTCTATTAAACCTGAACAAATGATATAACAGCTCCAATATTGGTCCTGATACGCACAACTATCAAACGTATCCTAATCTCTGGATGACACTTGATAATAAATGATAAATCCTATGTCTAGCACGCATAATGAGAGAATCAAATATGACCTTATCAAGATATTACGATCGACACTCGATAAATCCTATTTGATCAACTTACACGACATGCTTACATTCAATAAGCGATTCGTTTTATCTTATAACTTGCCAAAAAATTAGTCCACATCAAGTTTCTATTTTCACTGTGATTCGGCGATTGTTTTAATTATCTTGAACAATATCACGAAGTAATTATCCATCGCAAATAATATCTTATTGTAAAATTGTCAACGAATTCATGTTTTAGAAAATCGTCAGAAAAATCAACTTTCGGATATTTAGATGTTTCAAGGCTTGCAAATGCTAAAAATCCAATACAAAATATAATTTCCCAAATCCTTGAAATCGATAATTTGATATAATGAAAATCAACATACCGGTATTTCTATATTGCATCTATACTCGTCAAGTATTTTATAATTGCAATATAAACTCCTTCAACATAGCCTTTTATACATATGCATGTATACTTGAAACATATTAGCTTGTCTATATAGCAACTTAACAACACAGAGAACTTGAACTTGAATGTAACGGGACTGAAGTTCAACACAAGCGAGTGCACTTCTATGCAAGAACACTCCCGGTTATGACTAATCATATAGGAGAAATGAGTAAAACATATAGAAATTGAAAGGTTGTGTGGTTCTATTTATAAATGCTAAATTGATGCTTAGATATCGATATCAGTTTGGAACATTAGCCTTTCAGATCGTAGAAAACTTAAGTCTGGAATGAGTAGAGATATATCACTTCCAAAAATCATAACAATAGCTATCAGAAATCAACCAGACATATCGGAATGTGAGCTCCAGTCATAATAAACAGAAGTTCCGGTACACAACACTGATATGGATATTAGTGGAGATGATGTGGGTAGATAAACTGATTTTCGCTATCACTTCGAAAAACAAAGACTATAAGATGATTCCGCTAATGCCTGCCCACACCATTACGTAATTTTTAATTTCTTTTTATGCAACGGAGAGAAAACCAAGGATGAATATTATTTTTTCATTTTTATTATTTTTCTGAGTCACTATCATTTTAGCTGGTGTCTTTTTCATTTGTATTATATCTTATACGCGTAGTTATAATCTTTACTCCTACGTGATCACGTATAAACACTTATTTAAGATACATGTCTAAATCGGCAGATCAGTGTTCGCGCTTAACGCTAGCCGAGTGGCCCGGCGCACCAGAATTAAATCCGGAAAATCTTCAACTATAACTTACTTTTGCTTGATTCCTAAATTCTTGTCAGGAAATTTTCGCTCGCGCCTCCGGCGCTCGCATCTTTAGTCACTCATATTTTTATATTTATTGGTCTTCTCAACTAGTGGAGTAATATTTCTTTATAATTTGATCAAATGAGATTGACGCATTCATGATATGCTGTAAGACAATTATAATATGAGGGTTGTTTTACATCCTAAGGAATCGTTTCCCGCATAAGGGACCGTCCGCTTGGCTGTTTGAATGGTGTTTAAGATGGAAGTCACAGGCACAAAATGAGGATTTAATCATAACATGAAATACTTAAACGAGGTCCCTATGATTCCAGAAGAAATTTCGCTCGTGCCTTCGGTACTCGCAGCTTAATTTTCAAGAATTTTATACCGTAATAGATAGTTAGCGCGGCGTTCGTGAATTTTCAAGAATAGTTGCACAACTGCCAGCGTAACAATTAAGGCAATGTCTAATATTCCACATTATAAGTCGGACCAGTGAGTTAGCTCTAGCTTGATTTCTTCATACCAAACTCGTGTGCACAAAGTGCCCTCTATCAAACGGGACAGGCGGACGGACATACAGACGGCTAGACGGACGGATAAACTCAACCCTATATGAGAATGGCATAATTCATATGACTCACCATGTCACCGTCAACAATAGAAGACTGTGACAATTGCGCACAGTAACAGTCTTAAACAGATTGACCAACAGTACGAAACAAGTTTCAGCAGGGGGCTGCCGTTTTGTCGAGTAAATTTATGCCTTGAGAAATACAATGTATTTTGTTTATACTAATACAACAACACAAAGATTGGCCAGTATCTTTCAGAACATATTTGGCCGTGAAAATACCGCTCCTAAAATTAATTGAAAATCTTATTTGCGCAAATACTTAATAGTTCTATATATCTATGAAATGACGATGTGTTTTTATCTATTTTACTCTCCTCGATCTTTGCCATGCCATTTAACTTGGAAAGACGGGTAAAATCCTGGAGTCTTGGAAACTAGGCATGTAAGGGACATTGTGCAGTCTAAACGGAATTTATGAGGAGTCTATATAGCTCAGTGATAGGGTACTAGAACATGTAATTCTGGGGTCGTGAGTTTGGTTCTCACTAGAGTTTCTAAAATAATATTATTCGATTGTCTCTCCATGGGCCTTGCACTTGTATGAAAACACATACAAGTGTATATAATATTTCAAAACAGGGACGAAAGTGACATCCAAATTTTCAATTAACCAGAGTGACGTGAGGCATTTTCCCTATCATCCCCCGAACAATTATGGATACAAGGAATATGATTGAATGCGTTTTACTTCCTAGTAACTACCCTCAAACATTGCAAAATAAATGGCTCAAGAAGGTGAAGTCTATCGGTCCTCTTCATTCTTCATTCGTTGAGTCCAAAAGGCTATAGCCATACTGGACTTTTCTGTCGTGCAGCACTTCCAGTGCCATAAAAAAATCAACAATAACTGTACAGCTCTGAATAAAATCTCCATATATCGTTTTCGGCTAAAGGGGCCTTAAGATCCCATTGACCCGGCCCCACGTCCTTGGTGCTAGCCAGGATTGGCACTGGCTATTAAATATGGCTACTGACGGAGCAGATTGGCAGGACACTGGTAAGGCGTTCCATAGCCTGACGGTACGAGGAAAGAAGCTGTTCCTGTAGTTTTCGGCATGAAGGACCTGCATGTGTTGATATTTGAAATTGTTCATGTAGGAAGGCTGGACTTCAACGGGGAATGGTATAGCTATAAGGCCATCTCGAATTTTGTAGAAAAGCGATAGATCGTATAACGCTCTGCGTGCATATAACGGTTTCCAACTTAGCTTCAGTTTTATGTCATTACTAATCGAACTTTCAGGGCCGTATGTGTAATTTCCCAAGACGAATCTTGCAGCTCGTGTTTGTACCGCTTCCACTTTATTAATATTGCGCTGAGTATGGGGACTCCAGGCTGGCGATGCGTACTCTAGGTGCGGTCGTACGAGGGACTTGTAAGCGATTTCCTTCAACTCTGGAGAGCACATATGGAGATTTCAGCGACAGAGATTGAGAAGCTTGGTAGCTTTGGAGACTATTTGATCTATATGGCTATTGAAAGAGAGTCTATTGTCTAATATTACGCCGAGGTATTTGTCTGAAGAGATTTCACATAGGCTTTCGTAGCTACCAGTTGGTCGGTTTGTACGGAGGATATCGGATGCC
>LQRL01114156.1:33858-47223 GCA_001703475.1 Hydroides elegans
ATTTTTCTATTGTCACCGAGCGGTCATAAACCCAATCATATCCAAAACCAGAATGAAAGACTAAGAGATGCATATACAAAAGAAAGTCGGGGTTTCACTATATACCTGCAGTGGTCGACGACGCACTGGTTACTGCAATACTCGTTGTCCCACTGCGGGCTGCTCACACTGCGGTTGCCGCACCCGTCGCGCACGCACTGCTGCTGGGCCGCACTCATTGCCGCACTATTAACCGCTTTCTGAAGAATAAAAATATATATAATCTTTATTGGATAAAGCTATTCAATTTCAAGTTTAACTGACTAAAGCACGCATTCTTCCACGCACTACTTGGTGGGGTTTAAGTCACGGGGCCCCAAAAAAGTGGCACCGGCGCATCCCTAAAGGTCTGAACACATATGATGAGTTAGCGCTTGCATAATCGTTTTGTGATTCAATCATTTCACAAACTTGTGAGCACATGTTGTAAATTTTGGAAACTATTTGTCCAAAAAAATTTTTTCCCGAAACATTTTGGGCGGATGCCGCTGCAACATTCTCGTAACTCATAAGAACCAAATTAACTCATTAAGACATTATTTGTAACTACATGTATATTATTTATCAGTGATTTCTCTCATTCATGAGATTGAACTAAATATTTGCTCGCATTGTTACAGAATCAACACAAAAATCTGTTGTCTAACTCTTCTATTTTTCTATCACAAAGCTGTAATCTAACAATCTGTTGAATCAGGCAAAACACCTAGGCAAAGAGACAACGAACAAAGGTAAACTCGATTACGATTTCTGCATATTTAAGTATGACATCAACCAATATTGTGCGAGTCAACATTTGCAGTCCTATTGTCAACAGCCATCACTTAAATGGGTATTTGTGGATACAAAGCTGTGATGGAATGGAAATAATGTTTTTATTTTGGCCACAACTTTGTTAAAATTTGCTTTTTAATAACACAAAAATAACACAATTTATTAATTACGTGGCTAAATTGCTTATAATTGTTACGACACGTATTGTTACATTATTGTTACGTCACGGCGTTTAGAAAGCTCTGCATAGTTTCAGACAAAAATGACGACTGACACAGTTTGATCGATAACAAAAATTGCTTCGAAAGCCGCCGACGAAAATCTAATAAAATTGGTCACACAAATTGATCTTATGCTGTATCTTTAGTTTAAAGACGGTTACTGTAAGGCCGTAATAAATGATGACACAACAATTTTGGAAAAAAGAACATCATTGAATCTGGTTTTTGTTGTTGTTGCTTTATTGGTAAATTTAGCCTTTGCTTTATGATTTTGCCAGCATTATTAACATAGTCAGTTGTTTGAGTAAGGTTGTATTTCAACTAATTTATTTCATACACATGTATTTTAGCTGTACACTCAGATCAAAATCAATCAAACAGAGGAAAACCCCTGACTCAAAGAGCGATGCTCATTGGACATGATGTCCTTAAAAGCCCCTTGTGTTTTTATGTATCGAAATGCGAATAATTTTTTGATGAAAACTATTGTATGCATTTCATATTCATTCATCTTTAGCCATCAAACACATCGTACACGCTTGTGAAATCATGAAATGTAACCCGAGCACTCCGAGCCAATTGAGTACTTGCAAAGGATGAACTAAAAGTGTAATTAGCGATTCGTTATTAAATTATTCTGATGTGGTTATTAGTCCATTATTGAAAGGCATCAGTGTTGATATAAAAAAGGCGTTGTCATAACGTTTGATTCGAAACTAAAATGAAAACCCTTTGAATCACAGATATGGCAACGCAGCAAAAAAGCTTTTTGAGTGATTTATTTCAAAGAGCCACTGCCAACATGAGACAAAGTCATTTTAATGCGATGCTATGAGCTAGCAATAAATGAGAATTGAAATGCATTAATTTTAATGGCAGTTTTGATTCCCTTTTTCATCGTTATAATTGGACAAGGTTACGTTTTTGGCTTAATATTTCGTTTTATGTTTTTTTTTTCACTATAAGTCAGATAACAATTAATTTCCATGTAAATTTAATGCGAGGACAGTGTCCCAGTTTTGTTTTTGCAGCTATCAGCAGTTCATACAGATTCATAATGAAATGAGCAATTTTATTTTTAGTTCTTATAAATCGCTTTATTAACAAGTCTCTCAAAGCGCTTTATATGGTTTACCTGTTGTTGAGATTTGCCGTAGAACACACTGGTTTGGATCGTGGGTTGGTTTGATTGGTTCGTTTCCTCTGGTTCCCCGGCAACCGACTCTGTAACGATTACATGCATGATGGGTTAAACATTAACACTATAATCTAAATATTATTTTGTTTAGGCCATATCATAAACACATATTTTTATGCATATGTTTAACTATGTTTTTAATCGGGTTTCATTTTTTACACCACCCAGTGGACTATAATATAGTTCAAGAAACTAGTTTTGGTTTCAAAGATATCTGGATGAGAAGCATTAAGATTTTAACCCATATTCGTTTCACTGTATTTATTATCGGACTTAACATCAAACTAGTTACCCATGTGCTCACGATACATCGAAATTCGATATTTAACACAAACTTCATAATCGAACGTCATATTCTGAAGACCACGCCCTTATTAATAAGTATATCTTACACATTCTGACCGAATTCCGGAACAAACAATTAATCGTCCAGAATATTGAATCAAACAAGGCCTCTTACAACTGGCGGCTATAAAACCTGAGTAACAAGCCACTTAAGCAATTCATTTAAGGGCCTTTACATCAGTTTTCAGGAGCATTAGGACCAGAGATATTTCCATCATGAGGGCATTAAGTTAGGCTTTCGATAAGCACTACACCCTTAAGTTCTCCTTCACACGACCATCGTCTAGGGCAGCGAATTAACATTTTACCCATTCACAAGAAAGGTCTAGAATTAACTAGACACGATTCTTCAATATATTACGAATAATAGATAAATATAATTCGACTTTATCTTTTTGAAAATGTGTGACGTGTTCAGCTCTACTGAGGCGATTCTGATGGTATTTTAGCTACGATTCGAGGTATGAGTAAAATTATAGGGTTCGAAAGTAAAATGCTATATCAATTATTCAACCTTATTTCACAAGTCTAGATTCTTCTATGACAATAAACAAATAATTCCAGATGAATGGACTAATGAGCCATTTTCTTATGCGATTTTAAGCCCTGTTTGACCTTCGAATTACAATCACTGCATCCGAAAAAAATATATTCTGAACTGAAGCATAAGGGAGGACATAAATTATTTTTATAGACTATTTGGATATTGCTTTTGTAAATCCATGTCGCTGCTCAAGCTGTATTATGTTGCTCAGCACGCAAAGGCAATAGTGCTGAAACAAGCCCTTAAATTGCATTCTCCTTCAGTTAGAAATTTGGATTGGCTCTATTGATCTCTGATCGCATGTTTAGGGTTGATTTCTATTGTAGAATTATTCTGGCTAGAAAAAAACTATGACAACTATGTTTTTCTTAAAGCAGAACTGCTTGTTACAGAGAAAAATATGAGTAGGGGTCAAGACAAAACATACGTGCGCTAATGAAAAAAACAAACATTTATATTGCAAAACAAGATGTTTTTTAATCTCGAAAACAACAATCCTATACAAAATAGAAACTCAAAACCAGTATTCATGAATGGGCCTCGATAAAACACGATCCTTTTAAATCATATTAAGAGCAAAAACCATTTTTGTTCATCATTTACTGCTACATTAACCGTTTTATTCAATGGACAAGGCAGATTGACGCATCCATAAATCGCATAATTCCGTCCATTGGACACAACTAAAACGCAGAAAAACACACCAATTGAGCAATTTCATCAATGCTACGAATACAAGGTTTTTAGACAATCACTAAAGGCATGAAACGTGAACAAAACAGAAAAATGCTCATTTTCAATAAGATGATGAATAATAAATGACAATGTCACGGCTCTCAATTGAAAAGCATGTTTGGTCTCTGCATAAGTAAGTCAACGTAAACTGATTTGCGTTATTTCAATGCATTTGTGATGCAATTTTCGATATAAAGCATCAAAATGAGATTAGAATTTGAAGCTTTAGTCTATGGCTTATTCCCCTAGTGAATTTGCTATATGTATAAATCTTTTTTAATGGCGCAAGACAAATTGAATGAATCAACTATGTCTCAAAATTACTATTTTTCAATATTCCGTAATAAAAGGAACCAAATTGGAAAGTTACTTTTTGCTACAACTTAATGTATAGCAACATACAGTAACTTTACTTAATATTCCACAAACAGTAATTGATCAGTCACCATCGACATTGACATATTATTTTTATGATTGCCAACATAAACACTTGCCAAGAATACAACGTTTTTTATCAAGAAATACCTTTGACGAAATGACCAAATTTACATATTAATAATCGCTACAGTTCAGGTGTCGGTACGTCATTATATGGGGTAGATACGATATCATATGAAATCAATATAAATTTCATGAATGAATGAATATGGCTTTCCCCGATATTAATCCCCGACCATCACCAGAGTTGTTGTTTTTTATTTTATTTAATGATTAACTACTTAAATTCGATGTCCATTATCTGACTTATAAGTCGGTGACAAGTCGTCCGGGAAATAATTATTCTGGATTCATTAAGACCGGCTTCTTAAATCATGCTTATCATAATACGGGGTTAATCAATCATAAACAGTTCGATATTTTTTCTTATTGCAAACTTAACCTTTCACATGATTTTAGCATGAATCAAAACTTAATCAGCCTGCCTTCGAAAAATGTTCACACGAAAGCGGAAATTGTGTCCGGAAACATTACATGTGTTGCGTCGCGCATAATAAAACGGGCATTTGATGAGATGTCAGGAAAGTCGAGCGTTCTTTCATGTCAACGATTTAAGAAGGGGGCAAGGGGAAGGGGCCCAAGTCAAGCATGGTTAAAAGTGGGTCATTGCAAATAATCCAAATTCAGTCATGGGTGAATTAAGATTCATGGATTGCTAATGATTTTCGTGTTTTTTTTTACGTGATTAGTGTTGATGATGCTTGGAAATTTGCACGTATATTTGCATCTTTTTAAAAGTGCCTTGATATTTTAAGGGTTTAACGTTTGATTAAATCCAAGAGAAACAATCTTCCGATTACCTATACATGCGAGAATGAACGATTTAATTCAGAATATTGCCTCTTAAGCTTTCTTACGACATTAAAGTTTTAGAAATGCTGAATTCGACAATCCTTCAAATTAATTCTTTTACATCCTATCTTTTAAACAATTAAATCTTATGCAACGACTAAAAAGATTTGGTTTAAACACATTCGTATGGAAAACGATTTGGACACAAGTGTCACACTGCCATATAAAGATTATCATTTTTTTAACATTAACGGCAGATACTCTAGTAACAAAAATCTACACCCCAAAACTAATGAGATATATACCGGCTAATTCCTTTGCAGCGCAAAAACCATGGACATAGAAATGAAATTTGGTGTTTTTGTGCGATAATGACCATTATTGTGTGCGGCGAATTGCGGCAATATTCACTGGCAATATCGTGACAATGCCCACATAAACCTGTTAGCGTCTAATGGGTTTTCATGCAACCGACAATAATAATATTTGCTTCTCTGTGAATGGCGGAATGCATATCTCAATTTCGGGATAACTTTATATTGCTAAGCTTGCTTTTTTAAATATTCCTGATGCTATGTTCCCTAATATTTGAAGCATTAGAACGCAAAATATTATTAGGGTTAATTGTATATATCAAGCGCTAATGAATTGCATTAGTCCGTTCACTAAAACAGTTTGTGTAAAGCAAAAATGTCGACACGACAGTAGCGATGTTATAAACTGATGGTTAACATGACCAGTCTATTCATCCTTTTTTTAAATGTTAAGAAGAAAATTAATTTTCTTGTGGTGTGTTGTATTGTATTTGCAGTTCGATTTTCCTAAAATCGTGTGTAAAGTTAAACTTAATGCGGTGTTCGGCTTTGTTTTAAGTCATTTGATTTTGGTATCACGCGCAATACCGACATAATGACGAGTTAATATGAAATGCTTAATTTAATGTTTTGGATCAATAGGCAATCAAAGCATGAGGAGCTGCTTGTATGCATACGTTTGATCCGTACCCGCCCGACACCCAACCACCACCTAAGGCACATAAATCCATCGAGCTATTAATCTCCCTTTCCCTCACCTTGAACATCGATTTTTCTATTAATGTCCTCACCTTGACCCGCGGTCCCAGGTTCACCGCCATTTTGTACCGCC
The DNA here is from genome assembly GCA_001703475.1 of Hydroides elegans. Lineage (NCBI taxonomy): Eukaryota > Metazoa > Annelida > Polychaeta > Sabellida > Serpulidae > Hydroides > Hydroides elegans. Next base: position 40,151 of record LQRL01114156.1, read on the forward strand.
ACACCCGCCGCCGATCCCACCGCCATCTCGTTGTTCGTCGATATCGTTGTCGGCCCTTCCTCATTCATATTTTGCGCTTGTGGCGGTGGCATCAATACATTGGTTGATTGCATTGGTGCTGGTTGTAACCCTGTTTGTCGTTGTTGCTGAAATTGTTGTTGTTGTTGTTGTGGAATGTTTTCAAATCCCTGTTGCGGAATCCCCATTGGCTGAGAGGCAGCAGCGGGCACCTGGTCAATGCGAGGCGGTGATTGGTGCATTTGTGGTGGTGGTTGTGTCAGCGCTTCTGTTTGGTGCATTGTAGCGGCGGCAGCGCGTTGTTGTTGTTGTTGTTGTTGTTGAGACAAAGCCTCTGATTGGCTGATGCGTTCGGGGGATTCTCTAGGCGACGAATCGGTGCCGCTGCTGTTACTTCCGGTGGGGTCAAGGCCTCCCTAAAGGTAAACATTAAAAACCAACATAAAAGTTAATAATTGAATTTAAGTTTTTTTCTTCATAAAGACCGATGCACTGCAAGTTTCGGGATCAAATCAGAATACATAATTAAGCACTTAGCAAGTGCACGACCCACTGACTAAGGTCAACTGGCCATACAGTAAAAAACACTCCTCAATGGACTATCGTAAGCAAAATATTTCAAAAATTTCAAAATTTGCGGTTATGCGTATAGATATTTTTCGTTTATTCGTTTATCGTTTATTCGGTGGTTCGGTTATTTGTTTATTCGGTTATTCGTCTATGCGTATCAAATTTTTCGTTTATTCGTATTCGTTTATTCGGTTATTCATGTTCGGTTATTTTCGTTTATTCGTATCAACTGTCAAATTAGGAGTGGTTTTGACTGTAGATGTTGATAATTGTTCGTTATTTTTGAAAAAAAAAATCTTTAGATAGTTCGGAACAGATCAATATGTTTGCATGCAAACTGTAATTCAATATGTTATTTTCTCAAGTTTCATATTCAATCTTGTCATAACATTAAGTAATATACATGTAATTAGGTTGCAAGTCACGGACATTCATAATTTCAAAACATCAATCGGTAGGAGAATTGAGGTTCTGACCTACCATTAATCGATTTCATATTTTTTATCACTAAGAGCAAACATATCAAAATGTACTTTCAAAAATTATAACTGCAAACACAATACAGGTAAAATGACATGAATTCTACAAATTTGACTTCATGATTATAATTCAAATTTCACGGACCCGTCTATACACAATAGGACCTCGTTAACTCGAAGTGCGCGGAAGATTATTTTTAGCATTCGAGGTAACAGAAAATTCAAGTTAACTGTGATTTTATAAGAGTATTACTGGAATATGATACAGGGAATTTAAAATTACCTCGACTATTATTATTTTAGTGAACCATGTTCGAGTTAACGAGGTTTTAAGGAAAATAACATACGTGTTAACGTATTACCTAATGATTTTTATACAAAATTGAGAACCTACCGATGAAACGAGACTGGCCCGGTAGGCAGCTAGCTTTTGTAGATATTCCTTTTTCGCGATTTCAGTCCTCCTCTTGTAGTCCTAAAACAAAGGAAAAACAGTGTATACTACCTCGCGATTTCAGCTCAACTAACATATGGCTAGAAACAGCTCTTACAGTGATGTTTTACATGCTAAAGATACTTTGTTACATACGAAAACGTTAACAGTCAACAGGTGAAGTTTACGGACTCTGCTTTTTATTTATCATTAACATGTTCGCGCGAACTAGATTTGAGACTAAAAATAGCCATTCCGTTATCCCTAAATAGTACGAACATGTACCTTTTAAAGTGATCTATATTTTCACAGCGTTTCAATACAACGGCTCATGTCAGTTAAAATGAAATTTAAGTAACATGACTGAAGTATTTTTAATTCAGTACCTGGTTATCTTGGGCTCAGCACTCGAAAAACGGGGTGCAGATGTTTCGACATATTGACATAAATAATTTATCACTTCTTCTCTCCCCCACACTTACATTGAAAGTCCCTTTATCAAATGGGTAAATATCGCAGACATAAGAGCAGATGGTGGTTTACTTACCAGGTAAATATGAACACCTTGTCATAGTCAGAGAACTATAGAGATAGAAAAAATGTATCATAACCTTTGTACCGCTAATTACTAGATTTCTGGCCGATAATTTTTGGCAGTTTGTCATCAGGTTTGATATGATACAATGAGTGTCATGTTTGTGGTATTTTTGTTGACGTTGCAATAAAAAAATATGTTGCGATCGAACTTGTTTTGTTTCAGAGTGATATTACTCTAATTTTAGACGAAGCTGTCCAAGTGTTGCTTTGATTGGTCAGTATAAAATTGTAGAATTGAAAACAGTTTCATAACTGCTAAAACGACATAGCATGTCTCTGCATTAGGTGATTGAAAATTGAGTATAAGTTTCGCTTGAACCTAAAATCACGCACCCCAAAAATGACTTTCATTGAAGGTGTCAAGTTAAAGAACTGCGTTTTTTGTTCGAACAATTGGCTCTCGTCTAATGCCCAGCAATACTTAAAACTCTTTATGATGATACGTTTTTTTTTATAATGGACTGCTAACTTAGTCAGATAAACTTGGGTCATACCCTTGATAAATCAACTTATCCGGACGCATCTTGGAATTGTCCAATATTTCAATTGATGAACTAACGTGGATCTTTATCCTACATATCTTTACTGAATCAAGTCATATTGACCTTTAAAAACATGGTATTTGCTTAAAAATGCTACTCACTGATTTGGACTCCTCCTCTAACGAATCCCACATGGAGGCGACGATTTTGGAGACTTCGCCGAATGTAGCCGCGGGGTTCGAACTTTTTATCGATGCCTGGGTGTCGCGGAAAAACATGGCATACGCCGAGACCGGTCTGAAAAGAAATCAATGATAATTATTTGTGATGAATTATTATTTTCCTAATTAATCATACTCAAGATTTGTTTATAGAGATATCTTTGACATAGATCATGTGAGAATAAAATTTGTTAATTGAAAATTAGATATGTTGTAGTTAATACACCAGTTCGATGTCGAAAATTGATTTTTTTGTTTCAGCTCAACAGCATAATATTTCTTCGCATTTTTCTATTCATAACACTTTTATAAAATCACAATCAATGATACATTTGTACTTTTGTTGCAGCATACAAATTGGTGTGTCTATTATCATTATCTGTCCATTTTAAAAGCATTTAAACACAAACACTTAAAATAAATCAATTTCGGTGATTTTCACAAATATGACATCTTTTTTTTAATGCCACATCCCTTCACATAAATTCACATGAATTTTATACATATAAAAACATAAAATTCACTAATAACCATTGCGAATCCCTTCGAGCCATGCACATTACATTAAACATGTATCTTCATTTACATACGAGAATTTAAATGCAATAAATGACCAATTTTTATTTCAAATTCAACAACTTTTTTGCAGCAATTTGCCTCGGGGAGAAGATGTAATGATCGCACATATATTTTCATTTCAGATCAAACAAAACCAAAAAAGTAGTCTGGCAATACCATTAAAAACGTTTGCATTTGGTAAAAAGCTTGCAAATCATAACCAAATGAGTAATAAAGTGACAGGGATGGGATTTGATTCTCTTGATTCCGATGTTTTTGTACATGTAGTTTGATACTATGAAGAAATTGTTTACTTACGAAAGAACTCTTTTAATTGTGTATTAACTCATCAAATTCATAATTTAAAATCTCAACCATATGTTTAAAATAACTGCCATCAAAAAGTCAACACTTCGAGTAAAAATACAGGGTGTATATTGTTTATCAACTATTGGAATACAACAAAACTACAAATAGAAATAAAATAAATTTCAAATATGTTTTAATTAACCGATATGACGGTGCATACTTTTGTGGTTCGTTGGGATCCTTCTTCTTTCTCTTTTTGGGCGATTTGGCTTTCTTGGGTTTCGTAGCTTCGTCCTTTCCCGGCGACGCTCCTCGTTTCTTCCGTACAACCTGTATAATGGGAATTGGAAATTTAAATCGTTATGGCTTTGATTATATTGTATTCTCATATAATGCAATTTATTAAAGAAATATCTCTTTAATTTAACTCCATGGAAAATTCAAAGACATCAGTACATGGCGTTTTTCACGACTTAAGGTCGCAACTACATGTAGTTGAAAAAAAATTGAGGCTAGTTGAGACTGCGAAGTCCGGACTATTTGCAACTGGTTGAGTCTATTTGTCGCAAAGTTGCGACCAAGAACGGTATATAGAATTTTATTCTCAAATAGTTTAGTAAATTAAGTCGAATTCTTATTTTCTATATATTTACTTTTTTAAAATTGGATGCATAAAAGCAAATAAATATGCACTTGAAATAAAAACTTAGTGTGAGCCAGTGCAGTTAAAGTTCATTAGCTCAATGAAGTTCAAATCGCCATTTCGTAGAAATGAAAGTGCTCTACAATATCTACGATTTTTTTTCTATTAATAATTTGGTATTGATTTCTCATAGGTCATGTCTAATAAAAAGATCACATTAACCTCAGTACAATTTTTGACTGCCATGCTATTTCGAACGGAACAAACGAGTTTGAATGGACCGATAACGTGAAAATAATAAGTGGAACTAGAACGAACAACAACTTCCGCACGCTCAACAATCCTCATGCGTTTCAGCACATTGTTACAAAATAGATTTATGAATAACATCAAAATTATAATTATAAAGGAGAATTCAATGTTTTATTTTCATAAAAGAAAACAGCATTTCAATTTTTGTGATTTTTAAAACTTTTTTCTTGACTAAGACATCTTGAAAATAGAAACATTTCACATTCTTTTTGCCAAAAATAAAGTTCTCATATTTCTTTAACCAAATTAAAGACCAGCCCGAGGAGCGGTCATTATTCTTTCTCATCTTGCACGATCAATCACAAATTAAAGGAATAAGCATTCTCATTACACAATTCATTTAATTGTTACAAAAGTTAATGTCTGGCTACTATGATAAATGATAGGATAGAAGTTTCCTAGTTCATCATTACTGATAGGCGTTGACTAATTGGAAAGAAAAGTTGACGGTTTCAAGTATCTGTAAAATCTTGCTCCATATTATGACATGAAAATGATCGAGATTGCAAAATGATCGAGATTGGAGAAATAACCAACATTTTTCAGAGAATCTACCAATAAAGTTCTTGAATTAAGATTTAATGAACAATATTTTGGATTATAATCAAAACTAAAACGTGCCTTTAAAACAATCATCCGCCAATACATTACCTGTTCCTATAAATAAAACATACAAAAATACTTTCATAAAAATTTAGGATTTTCTTAAAATCGATAAAATCAGGCAACTATTTTATGAGTTTTCGGTTATGTTTAAATATATTTACGTGAATTATGTTACTACGAAAATGGCTTATTCAAAACGTTATAAATTGCGTTAACTCTATTGCAGTTTGTACGTTCCGATCGCGGATTTTTATTCACCTTTCCCATCTTACTGAGCCATACGCTCTTTTTTTTAAAAATCATATCAAGATATTACTGTTAATATTCTCAAGTTGCAATGATGACACATTCTACACATATCTTTATTAATGGGGTGATATCGCGAAAAGTGATACTATAGAAGTGAGTGTGATACTATTGAAATGGTGATTAAACGTAACACTTTTATGATTGAGTTGATATTTAGACGACTGAGCAAATTATATTGGCAAAAAAATTGGAGTGTTCCGCAAATATGAAGCCTCAAGTTTTTGTGTATGTACTCAATTTCGAGTGCCCTAGTAACAAAATGTGATATAAGCTTTTTGTAAGAGGTCAAATTAGTCTAATGAACAAATGGATCTTTTGATATACGAGTGGTCACTGACGGTCACTGAAGTTTAAATGTTATATCAAAATTTAGTTTTGGTTTCGTTCAAAATCTAGGATATGAATTATATTTGATCATATCGATGATATTAAAATTTTAAACATAGTTTTGCAAGGTCCATTTTGGATGCAAGCAGGAACATATCGGGGAAAGGAAATGACTACATTTGTATTAAAAGTTGCTTATAATTCAATTATTTAATGAGATTTCGCGCTAAAAATACTGTTTACTCTTCTTATATTTCATTATCACATTTTATATATTGTTTTTCTCTTAGTGCATGTTTCCCCCCTTTGCCAGCACAATTCACCACATCCCTCTCCAATTAAATGATCAACGAAAATATCAAAAAAGAGATTGCAACAACATAACATTTCATTGCTCCTCTTAAAAGTTACTCCAATTACAAGGGAAAACTTTTGAGTTGATTTACTCTGCAAATACGTATTAGTGAGGTGATGTTTTATCAATCGATTCTCGCAATATTTTCTTAATTGTTCGATCGGTTTATGCAACATCGTGCTATGTATACAGAGATATTGTTATTATTTTTCATTCATCAGTGAACCCCTTAATCAGATAATGTTAAAGGGAATATGATATTTCCAGGGCATCAGATTCATATCATTGGGTTATCGTCAGCTTTATGATATTATGGATTCATTTGATGAAAAGAAATGTATGAAATAACGAGGTGATCGACTGTGAGATGTCAGAAATAAGATTAAATTAAAATGGACCTACCCGTAATGCCACTTTTTTTATTCAATTCCATATTCTTAATTTTAAATACCAATATTTTAGGACAAACCATTTTGATAATAACGATACATTCATGAACTTGAGTCAAATAATCAACTACGCTTACGAAACACGTTGAATGGGCAGTTTTGCAAAGAAAGCAAAGTTATGCAACAAAGTGCTCAAACACAAGAAGAAACGTTTTCTATATTTATATCTCATCATTTTATTTTCGAAATTTTAATTATGAATGATTACAATGAACATTATTTTGGAATGCAATTTGGAGCATTTATCTGATATTTGCTAGATCAACAATGCATCATATTGTTGAAACCACAGTTTTTTTATAACGGGGGGCTATTGTTAGGCAATCCATTATAATTTGAGATGTCAGTGAAAAATGATTGTTTGATTGCCGCAAAAATTGACGGATTGCAGGTCGCAAAATGACA
>LQRL01114156.1:66715-99955 GCA_001703475.1 Hydroides elegans
GAAAAGTTCTAGCCCGTACAAGCTCAAGTCTTGAAAAACCACTATTTTGGGATATTTTGGCCAATTTGGCCACTTCCGGCGGGGTGTTTTTGACCGAAATGGTCAAAAGGCACATCTACGGACCAAGACCTTTCATTTGAGCCTATAACCAAGTCTCTATGACCTTCCGTTCAAAAATTCTAGTCCGTACAAGAAAGCGATGACAGACGGACAGACGGACAGACGGACGGACGGACGGACACCCCAACTCTATAGGCCCCCAACTTTTGGGTTGGGGCCTAAAAAGCCGATTCAGATAATCCAAAAAAGCCAAATTATCTGAAAAAGTTAAATATGTGTAATGCATCATACATTTTAATAATATGAATTAAAAAGGGATGATTTTGGCATTTAGGGTGATCTGTAGCGTCATTTCTAAAACTAGTTTCAAATTAGGACCTGTTTAAAATTAGGGTCACAGGTGAAAGTGTCTTCAAGACTCAAGTATCACTGAACAGAATCAATTCCTACATATTATCGCTCACTTTTTTCCGTAAATATACATGTTCTTTCATCGCATCTACATAATATATGACACTAATTAAACTCATGATATCTTATATCTATTGAATCATGCAATATCTTAATACTAAAAAAATTATGTAAGTTATTTGCGATAAATGAAATAGCTATCTTACCCTATTTTATTTTCTTTATTATAAATTTTGGGATCCTTGAGATTCGGTTAGAATATATCAGGTTTTTTTTTTTCGGGCAGAGAAAACATGGAGGTTTAGAATAGACTGTTTCCCATCCCTAATATCAAAGATATATAGACGTTAGGCTAAAATCTAAGTTGATTGACTGCTGAATATTGAGCAATTTAATGTTGAAATAAGGTCGTCATCCGTAGATAGAGTTTGCTCTTGAATAGATTCAACCATAGACTAGAACGAAAATAAACAAAATAAAACAAATATAGAGTTCTCTAAGTCTAATTAACGTTTTTAGACTTCTTTATTTCATTCAAAGATAGTTTTAATAAAGAGGTCCAACAAGGCAAATTAGGGGCAATTTTTTAAATACCAGTTAGTCTCTACGAAGCAGGCCATAAAAATATACTAAATTAATTAAGTCTCAATAATGTTTATAGACTAAAATATTAAATCAGACTTGACTAACTGATAAGATCAAGCCCTAGCTGTAAGGAAAAATATATAGCGAATATTTGGTATAGAATGATCAGAAGATTGTGTTTCGCATACGAATTTGTCATTTAGTCCTATAGAGTCTATGAAAGTTTTTCGAACGCACATACAATGTATTCGCCGTAGACGAGGTAGAATGGTTCCGCATACCCAATTCATGAATAGGGTATGGTATCACCCGAGGGGCTCTGGGTAACATTTTTGTAACACACACCATGATTGGCTGAAATACACATTCAGATCCCAGTGTTTGAATTGAGCGAACCAGTCAGCCTTATATAGCATGTCAATAAACTGGCCTTCAAATCAAAAGGTGTTCCTTTTCAAAATTGATCTAGCTACAAATTTTCAAAAAGTGTCCGCTAGCTACAAGAAATAAAGGAACACCTTTTCCTAAAATTTTGTATTTTTTACTTATTCTTTTAAATGTTGAATTTGATTATCATTCGGAAATATATAGCTAGACGTGTTAGATCAATATATATTTAAATATTGTTGGTATATACAAGTATTTCAATTATCATTTTCACAAAAGGTGTTCCTTTCCCGATTCTAGCTGCCTAGATGAGCGCTCTGAGGTCAGCTAGCTACAACAAAAGGAACACCTTTATAAAAAAAATATTGTTCTTAATTTTAGTATTTATTGCCTATTTCTCAAATAAACACTTTTTAAATATCGGGCCGTGGGGTGCTCTTCACCTGTTTACGTTATTATCTACTTACAATTAGCAATATCTAAAAGCTAAAAATGACGCATACCTGTATTGTAGCATAGGCATACTAACCGTTCTCTTGAATTATCCCAACAAATTTATTAATGTACTGGACAAGGCGAAGGTTAAGATATTCAATGCCTATTTCCCGATATCCAGCACTGTGTATCAGAAAATGTGCATTATATGCAAAACAATGGAGCATATAATAGCCAGTAACCTAATAAATCATCTAGAAAAGTACAACATTCTCACCGATGCACAATACGGTTTCCGCAAGAACCCGCGAGAGCCAACTAATATCAAAAATCCAGCATTTTGCTCAACACCTTGACAATAAATCCCAAATGGACACAATACTGCTAGATTTCTCAAAGATTTTTGATAAAGTCCCTCATAAACGGCTACAATATAAATCAAACTACTACGGAATACGAGGAAAGACGAACTCATGGATAAACGCTTTTTTAACCGACAACACCCAACAAGTATTACTAGATGGCGTCGCCTCGGACACAGTAGCAGTGGAATCTGGAGTACCATAGGGCAGTGTCCTTGGCCCGGTACTGTGCCATATATATATTTATAAACGATATGCAAGACTATATCAACAACGGTTCATCAGCACGGCTATTCGCGGATGACAGCATACTATTCAAAGAAATCAAGTCCACGAAAAATGCAGAACATCTACAGAAGGAACTTGACAATCTACAAACCTGGGAATGCCAATGGCTAATTGAATTCCACCCTATAAAATGCCAAGTCCTCAATATCACCAATAAACGCAAACCTGTGTTGTATCCCTATACATTACATGGTCACACATTGGAAACTGTAGAAAGTGCTAAACACCTTGGCATACACCTGCATAAAATTATTAGAAACTCGGACAAGGAAAGATTGAAAATATTATGTGTGAAATAAATTAAAGAACAATGCAGAAATGTCAGGGAAATGACGCTTTATTTGCATATTTACACATAATCGGGTCAATAGAACCGGTATATTTCACATTTACAAATATTTGACAGCATATTAGGAATCTGAGAGACACAGTATTCAATCAATGACATAGACCAACCATAATATTTAGAATTCTTATTTGTGCTATTTACATTATATATTTTCCAATTATCCCCCAATTATCCTCAATGACCCTTTTATGTACAATCATAGCATTTCCGTTTAGCAACAAAATGAAAGCTGGTAAAACAAATACCCACGAGTGTTTCTATATTCATAATGTGATAAATACAGTGAGCACAATCTATATTATTTAAAACGTAATTTCATGCACATTAAGAACAGAATTTGGAATCAAATTAATAAGGAAGTAAAAAAACGAGAACATTGACAAATCGTAAAATCACCCATTTACATAGTTTCAATTGGTACACGGTTCGTTATGTATTTACACAAAATAATTAATGCATGAACTATTTTTCATAAAATTAGAATTAAAACTCAAAGTAACATACTATTATTCAATTTAAAGATTTAATGTGCATATTTATTTATTGATTCATGTTTTTCTTGAGTAAAGATATACAAGGCAACTAAAATGCCTGCCAAAAAACACAGTTTAAAATTATTTTGTCAATAGAATCAATTTACATTTGAACTGATCCCTGAACAATATATATGCTATTTCATATTCGAATAGCAATCAAATAATGAGCATATATTAACAGTATTCCATCGATCGTCTTCCAGACTATTAACATATACAAATTCAAATGAGTTTCATAATGGAAGTTTTCTTGGATATTTCTAGAACGCCACTGTCCCTCCACATTATACCATCTCCAACATTGCCATCATTAGGTGTGAGATAACGCCCATTTAAGTTGGAATGGTGACAACTATTGTACCACCAAGCTCCTTGCCACTCAATGGCACAGTCTGCTTGATTTCGATCAAAAGTGGAGAAAACAAAGCCGTTGTGGTAAGCCAATCCATCTGTAGCATTTCCTGAATATCCGAATACAAATAATCTGTAATCATCAGACGAATTTGATATTCTGAAACTGGCATATTCAGCAAAACCCCATATTCCATCAAAATCCTCCACAAAAACATGAAGAAGTGTCTGACTCCTCGTAAGTCTAGCTATATTTTTCAATCCTAACCAGAAGTTACCATTAAGATCGCCAAATCCATTTTCATAATCTTCCCAATTTCTGAAAAATATGAATAAGAATCAGTCTTTGTTACAATAAATAAAACATTTATTATATTTTCTAAAACTAAAAGACTACTGTTTCTTAATATTTATTCCGTAATACATGAATATCTTTACACCTATAAGAATCTAGTGTATACTTTTTCAGACCTGTAAAAATCAACAGTATCATCCAATCGTCTTTGAAAAACGGTCCATCCGGGTACAGTAGACCCATCACTCCTATTGGGATCAAGTTCACAATAGACGTCAAAGGACCCATTGCCATCTGGATCAACACTGTAGATACCGTCTTGAGTAATTCCTTGCTCTGCCAGTTGTCTGCAGGGTGAGCTTGGTGCTATTGGATATTAAAATACATATATTCTACAATTACTTCTTACCTCAATTGTATTGTGAACATAATTGATAATATATTGATAATGACTAAATAGTTTATACTCAATATTATATATGATAGTGAAAAACTGCTTCCAATTAGTTAAGTGCACCATAAACATCATAAGCTCATAGATTTGTTAGTAGACACAGAGTTATAGTCAATATTTGATTAAAATAATCTATGTTTTTTACTTTGATTGAGTAGACAAACCTTGGAATTTAACTGCCCAGTCATTTGTATCACCAGCCTTACAACTTTCCTTTGCTAGTGATCTAGCATCATCAATTGAAGCTGCAGATTCGCAATATAAACCCCAGCTTGGACCAGCCATATATGAATAAAAATTGAAATCAAACTTTGTTATATTATCGTTAATCAGATTGTTTTCTACATATAAATCGAAATTTTCATTTACTTCAGAGACCATTAGACTGTGATCAAAGTTTGGTTCAATAATTACTCTAGTGTATTCATCCACTAGATATGTTTCTGGTTGTATACTGCATGACACTAGACCTGGCAGTTTTACTTCAAGACAAACGCTCTCATCATGCACGCAATTCTCAGTTGTGCCATATTCCTGGTCAGGCATTATATAATTTGAGCGGAAAGCTGTTCCAACTCTACTTTTTGCCCGGAAACGATATCCTTCATATCCAATGGTTGGAACATGGACTCTAATGTAACATGACCTGACATCTTGAGCATGATACAAATGAAAAGGGTACATAAGTTTATATCTAAAGGCATGATCGGTTTCACATATCAGTCGATCAATAAGACTTTCGCCATCATAGTGCTCGGGTAAACCAGGAATAGGATTCGTTATTTCACAATCGGATTGTGCTATAAATGTGAATGAATTTTCGCTTTCTGTTGCAAAACTGCAATCGTTTGACGAATGCCATTTCGTGTCCCAGTTATAAAAAGGACCTGACGCATCAGTTGTTTTCAAATGAAGGTCCGTAGCAATAGTGTCTTTTATGATTTCGTAATTCAAATCGATTGCTTGAGAGTACCATGCTAAATCCGTGGTTGGAATGGGATGAAGAACCTTCCCAAATACGTCGACAATAATGCGCCCCATAAATCCAAAATGAATTCCATTATTGCGATATTCATTGTCGCAACGGTGCGCGATGCAATATCCATTACCATCTCCTGAATCCGTAATTGCTCTTCGTGTTGATAAACTTGCTCCGTCATTTAGTACTACAACACTAACTTGTGCGTTCTCAATTGGAGATGAGTCCGAATCCAAAACACGAATTTTAGAATAACAGGTTGTAGATGCAACAGCGTCAAAGTTGTACCATCGTTGGCTGATAGAAATACCTCGAATTTGCGCAACAAATCCTGTTCCAGTTTGACGCTTTCGGCGCCTAAACGCAGGAGAGTTATCAATTGAGATTATATCTGACTCAAAGTTCCAAAGCCCAGTTCGTTTGTTCATAGACCAGAGCTTCATCTTCGGATTGCCATTTTCATCCATGGCATTACCAACTTGGTCATCTGAAAGCATTATTGGTATATTCCCAGGTGCTTGTAACTTTTCACCGTTGTTTTCAACCTCTATTAGAAACATTCCTAAAATGAAAAAGGTGTTAAGCTTGTTTTTTACATTTCATTAAGTTATGCAATATAATTAGATTATAGCAATTTTCAAAAGCAGCTCACACGTATACTTCAAAGTAATTAAACGATATATTTATATGAAAATACATAATTTGGTTGATTGAGGAAAACTATCATGTCGTAAATCAAACAATCGTATCAAATCAAACAATGACAAAAAGATAAGAGATACAATGCAATTAGATTAAATGGATATTGTATAAAAAAGGCTGTTACCTAAAGACTGCAATCTTTCCTGCTCTCCTTCTACATTGTTAGCTGTAAAATCTCCTGGGGCAACTTCTGATGATCCTTGGTCATTCGGCTCAATGGCTGTGATACTAACCGTTGCTTGACCCTAGATTCATGTATAAGAATATCCATATATGTGAATTGAATGTAACTAGTTTTGATAAAATGTTTAATATTCAAAATCTTGAACTTGGATTTTACAAACTCAGTGAATTTTATTATGATGCGGGCTCTACCAAATTATTTTCATAATAACAATCTCAATTATATCAGAGTATGCACTAAACTAGGTTGGTTGATTTGGTATTTACTTGCAATCAAATAAAATTGATATCATTAAAGGTTATCATAAAATTTAATATTTATGTGAATATGAATGCATTATTGTAGCATTTACCTTGAAGGCATTTCCTCGTTCATCAAAGAATGAGTTTGCTGGTATAACAAGTTCGCCGAGACTCTTATTACTGTTACTAGCATTCATTTTTGCAACCAATTCCTCGGACGCATTAGCCTCTATAGATGGGGCTCTATCGAGCAATTTTATGGTGTATACGAATAAACCCTTTGCTCTTTTATTTATGGTAAGAGTTTGTGTTGTTCCGATAAGATTCGTGTTATTTGGTGGTTCCACTGTCATTGTTATTCTTTCCAATTCCCCGTCAATTGTGAAATTGAATTTTCCATCAACATCTGAAGCATCAACGTTAATACCATTATAAAAGATATCTGCATCTTGTATGGGCGCCTCATTGCTGCTTCTAAGTACTACACCTTTAATCAAAGTCATTAGATCAAGACATGATCTACATCCACACCTTTCGATGACATTATATTTTGGATAGTAGGTGCCACAGTCCACAGCTATCTCGGTGTAATTTGTCGGACCGCAACAAAAAGTTTCCCCTGCTTGGCACTGTCCGTTGTCAGATTCGTTGCCTCGACAAGTGCCTTCTCGGCACTTACCAACATCTAAGAAACTTCCGTTATTAAAATCTATACTTGCATTTACGGAACATCCAGAGGGCAAAGGTCGATAGCTTGTCAATGGGGTAGTTACACAAAAATCATCTCTAGATTCTGAAATGGTGAAATTGGTAAGGGTATCATATTTTGTATACACGAGCATGTCGAGTACATTTCAAGATAAATATTTAAGAGTTATAATCGTTTATATACATATTAGTATATCTGTTAAATCTTTTAAACGTACCTTTTACGCTCAATCGGGCCACACCGGAATATTTTGCGCTATATTCACTGTTTGCTCGACATCTGTAAGAGCTGCTATCTGATATGGATAAGTTTGAAATAGTGAGTGTACTATTTGTTTCACCGCTATCATCCATAAAGATAATCTGACCATCTTTAAACCTGTTATAACGAACAATAATTTTCAGTTCGTTTACCTCTCATGCATAAGAAACATAGTTTTCATGCAGTTTAAATACTTATCTTGCCTCAATGCAAAGGGCAAATAAGTATTTATAATTATTTAAAAAAACATAAATACGTACTCTTACATAATTTGCCATCAAATCTGATTTATGTTAACATAAACTGTTGCCATTTTTATTATTTCTTCCTCTATTTTTTCAGGAGCATGTACAAACTAATACAATAATAAAACATATTAGACCAAAAGGTCATAAACATGCTGACAAACCATTCGTAATTTTTAGGACCAGGTTCCCCAGTTATCGAACAGCAGAAAGTGACATCTTCTCCAACCAATCGTTTTTTATCGATCGGATTTTGTTCAACCTCCAATGGATCTATGAAATATATAATAATTATTTACTTTGTTGTTCATGACACACGTCAAAATGTGACATTTGCACAGTAACTCAAACGTTGAATAAACAACTACTTTGAAACTATAGCGAATTTATTTCCATATTATGTGTTTATATCTCTGCGAGGGGTGTTACATAATATTAAAGAACTTTTCAAGCATAACACAACTTACATATTTTATTCACTTGATAGCGGTTCATTAATAACATTACCTATTCTCGCCATTGCTATTGTGTCGTTAGCTTCATTAGTGACTACATGTGTATCTGTGAAGCCCTCCTTTTTAAATAAAAGCTGGGTGCCAACACATGGACCCGATATATTGAATCTAAAATGAAAGTGATGTAGATATTTCAATAAGAATAATGTACAAATGTTATACCCTTCTCGAGAAAAGTATGATAGACCAAAGCTGATTAAAAGCAAATGTATTTCATTCATCATGAATTGAATTTTGCAAGATGTTTAACAAACCTTCCGTTGTCAGTGGTTGTTTGTAAAACGATATCCGGTCGGTTATGTGGGGAAATTGTGACTCCAGACAAAGAAAGCCTCAATTGGGTACTGACAACCATCCCAGAAAAGTATGATGTTTCACAGAAACAATAAGAACAGCTTGTCAAAACACCTTCAGGGCATGTTTGATTGCAATCTTAAACATACAAAACACGTTTTTTAAAACTTGAAGTATGAAACGATCACTGTTCAAACAATCTTAATTTGTTATTTAGAAGCTACATCAGTAAATTTACATAACGTAAATTTGAAGGAATAATAAAGGATTTTATGTTTAGATTAAAAAAAGATTGAGTTACCTGGACAGTTAAATGTATTACAAACTTCCAACTGAGTTGAGTTTCCGACGCATTCCAATTCCTCAGGATCTTGATTGCAAATTCTTATTCGCAATCGTGATCCACTTCCACAGGTTTCAGAGCAATCATTCCATTGCGCCCAAGTTTCCCAAATACCACGCGCTATTAACAGTTTATATTTAAAGATTATTCTTTTGTTTAGAATCACACTATTAAACCTTTTATTAACATATATATCAACGTGACTAATTAGTCAACCGCAGGGGTGCTACTTTAATCCATTCAAGTATTTATTTAAAAACTTGTCTTGATATAAATGCACGTGCACACGTGTATTGAAATGTATGTTGTGGTTTTGTCATTAAAAAGGTGATAAATTTTAAAATCGAATATCTCTATTCAACCAGCAACTGCAATTTGATAACTTACGTTCAAGTGGACAAGGCATTTCATTACAAAAATTTTCTTGGTACCCTATGCCTAAACATGTTCCAGCCCCATCACAAGTTCTATCTCGAGAATGGATTCCTCCATTACAGGAGACAGTGCATTCTGTCCATTCACTCCATTCAGCCCACACGCCTGGAATATTTTATGTATTCAAATGATAATTCATTTAACAAAATGTCTAAATAGTATTTGTCACGATCCTATTTAGGTGTTATTATTGAAATATCATGCTAAATTAAAACATCTACATATTATATTTATTTCATTTGAAAATAAATTAATTATTATTGACAGTTAGTACCTTTGTACTCTATTCCTAAGACAGGAGGAAGTGTTTCTTCTATCGGAAAAGGGGTTGAATTTGATTCAATTATTGCTGTGTCTAAAGTTGTTATTTCAGTCGTATCAGGTTCAAATGTTGTTGGTAACACTGTTGTTATGTCTTCAAACGTTGTTTCAGTAGAGTATTGGTGTATGGTTGATACTTTAGGTTCAATGGGTTCTGTTGACATTGATGCGGTGGTATCAATGTCCGGTAAAGTTGTTGCTTCTTGGGTTGTGGGGATCAGGTTTGTTGTCCGTAACACTGTTGTGATGTCTCCAAATGTTGTTTCAGTAGAGTACTGATTCATTGTCGATAATTTAGGTTCAATGGGTTCTGATGACATTGATGCGGTGGTATCAATGTCAGGTAAATTTGTTGCTTTTTGTGTTGTTGGGTTTAGGGTTGTTTGTTCAATGTGCACCTGCGTTGTAGTTTGTTCCTGTGTCGACGGCTCTACTGAAATTACAGTACTCGATTCAGCTCTAATCGCAGTTGTTTTTTCGACGTCAGTTGAGTGAGCCTTATCTTGCTGGGTTGTAAATGGTTCTGGTGTAGTTTGTTCTATAAAATAATAATGCGCTGTTGTCTCCTGTTCTGTGGTCAGTTTAGCTTGTTCAGTTATTTCCTGATCTCTTAATGTTGTCTTTTCTAGTCCATCAACCGTTGTTTTTTCTTTTATAAATTCAGCAGTTGTTAAAGCAATCCCTATAGGCAATGGCGTGGTAGGCACAGAAGTAGCTGAAGCTACAGTAGTCGCTTGTATTGTTAAGTCCTTAGTAGTCATGTCTATAGTTCCAGAATCAATATCAGTCAAAAACTGTAAAGGATCGACCAATGTGATAGAACCAGGAACTACGTCATATCCAGGGAGTAAGATTCCTTGTTCAGCAGCAGATGCTAATTGAGTTTGTAGTTCTAGAATACCCGTTGTTTCGGGTACTTCCAAAGTAAGAGACACACCTATGCTTCCATCAAAAAACGAGACATCATTTCCTTCGCAGTTACATATCGGGCCGAGCTATGCGTGAAAAATAACATGTAACCTGTGATAACATGTGTCTCTTTATAGGTCGTAATTAGTAAATACATGAAACGGTAAGATATACATGCTGATATGGAGAATGGATATGTCTTGAAATATTGCGACTCTATAGTTTTAAATTTCGATCGATGTAAAATTGGTCAATTTTGATATTGACACATATCAGGGTTTATTTGTAATCAAACTCAAATATTCAAAATAACGCTACATAATAAGTCTTGAAATATTGCGACTCTATAGTTTTAAATTTCGATCGATGTAAATTGGTCAAGTTTTGATATTGACACATATCAGGGTTTATTTGTAATCAAACTTAAATATTCAAAATAACGCTACAAGCTTTGCAATCAAAACCAGTTGGTCTAGATAAGATACTTACCGCATTAACAACACTGTCTCGAAGGTCAATATATGCTTGTGATGTTTCATCGTTTAAAGCTGGATCAAATAAGCCATTTACGATGTACGTTAATTGGTAGAGCCTCGTGTTATCTTGGGAAAGAATGTCGTCATCTGAAATAAATAATGTAGCAAAACTATGTTTGTATTACAAAACCTAAAGATTTGAAATGGTTGGGATATTAACTTTTTTTCAAGTAGGTATACATTTGACTATTGTGCTGTCGCAGCTATAACTGTTTTAAACATATATAAACAAGAATACACGGTGTGTTTCGCGTGGTCGGTATAGCTTCATTACATCTGCATCAGAATATGTTAACCGATATTTTTTCCCAATTAGACTGTCTTAAATGTCACTATATCTTACAATGGTTTAGGGTTGCGATATATAAAAAGTATTTGTTTTAATTTTATTTTATAGCGATTCATATAACTGTCTCATGATATCATGGGTATCATATGATATAAATTTTTTGCATTATAAATATGTAAATCAATTCAACCATTGCTTTTATAAGTTTTGAAAAGCTAAAATGTGTCCTACAAATTATCGAAAACAACTTTTGCACAGATTATATTTTATGAAGGATTTACATACCTGAAAATTGAAAAAAAAACAAAATAAGTTATCAATTTTAATAATAACATAATTTCATGTAAACAAATAAATTATGTGCTCTAACATAGTAAGCACAGTTGATGTTTTATTTTACGATTGGATATTTAGTTGATTTATTTATTCTAGTTTGTCCTTTCTGTTTTATTTTATATCTGGGCCACAAAAGATTTAGGATATATTCTTGTCAGTTTCGCCTTATATAAAATAATACATCAATTAGCATTTACGTCATGCTATATCTATACATCAATCAACAAATAAAGGAACCGATTATTTTGTGCAGATGGATCCCAAATAACTAGTCTATAATATCAAGAAATAATTGCTCGATACAGTATTCTTTCAAGGTGTTAATGTAAATAACCTTTAGAAATGTGCCCTTTGAGATTAAGTTGATTCCTGAATAAATGCACTACATGTAAAAACAGCCTGAAGTGAGTGACAAAGACAGTTTAAATGCATTTAACTCCTCCCTCGCATATTTGCCTACATTTTAAAGCGCATTTGTTATGCAATATCGAATTCCATATGTACTTATAAGACCTGCTATATCATGAAATGCAACGATAAAACTCTACTTTGTAACGAGGGTTGTTATTTTCAAGCAACACTACGACACACAATGGTGAAAAATACCAATAATAAAGCACTTGATCAAATAGGAATAAGGAAATAATAAGCTTAAGTTTCGATCATAAGAATTTTCCGTATACATGTAGATATACAGATATTAAATCTAGCGAATTGTATGAAATTGATACTTAATATATTTTAGATGACAAAATCAACGTCTCTTTGTTTTATATTTTTTTAAAATTGTGTCAAGATAAATTCATTACTGCTAGTTGATTTTTGCATTTAATTAGTGAAAATATATTAAAGGTATTTAAACACAATTATGTTCTATTTGGCATAAATTTGAAAAAAGGTATATGGCTATTTCAATAAAAGTGTGAGGATCACCTTATGAGCCGTTCGTCACAAAATGTGCTCCAAAGCTAATTGGATATTTTAAAAAAAATAATTTCTAGTTTGGACTTTCGAGAAATTAAAAACAATTGAAATGACTTGCAAATGCCTAATGAAGCATTATATAAGCTATATATAATTGTCTATTTAGTCATCTATACATTGAATGTATTTAATTTATTCCTTTCTGCTCTTTTCTGGCTGGAAAGCGCTTGGAAAGTGAACACCTATTAGATTGAAATGTTGCAATATGATTTGTATTTTTAGGCTGTTTTATTTGATTATACTATATTTTAACATAAATGTCGTGGGGTGTTGTCACATAAAGTAACAAAAAGTGTACTAAATATGTTTTGAGTTCATTGGTCGAGTATACTTCATAATATTTCATTCTCAAGAGGTGTGCTATTGCGTTACGGTTACGCTTTAAACGCTATGAATTTATTTCTAAAGATAATACACACTATAGATATCCAATTAGATAAGTTATCAATCTAAGACAAGTAAAATGAACATGTAAACAGGTAAAATATTATAGATTTTGGTATTCCTTCACTCACCAGAACTATTTAGACCAAAGCCAAGACCTAGACCAAGCGAAAGTCCAGTAAATGCCAGTAATCCAATAAAACTCCATAAAGCAATGACACGAAATAGCTCTTCTCTGCTTTTCTCTTTATATCGTTGTTTCTTTAATAGTCTCTTATGCTTGCCATTATCATAACTGTCACTGGATCTGGAATCTGTCTGGTGTCTATACGGTGTGGGTCTAGGGCTATAATAACCAGCGTTTCTTTTCAATGCTAACGAGTATGCATCATAGTCTTGATCAGTGTATCCGTTTGCGTTTGAATAAAATTGATTGCCAAATCCAGTATATGGATTGTACTGCCGTGGCATTCCAGATAAGCGCTGAGGTTGTGTTGACGATATGTTAAAGCCATTATCATTATTATATAACCCGATATCATTCTCGCCATACCAAAACCTTCTCCACAAATTTCCAGGCCAATAATATGCCATTTTAGTTACTTTTATAACTCCTTTAATATTTTATCACATACTTGGTGTGTAGTGAAGTTCATATACGAAATCTTATCAAACACGTCGTGAATTTAAGGGAATCTTTGGACGAAAAAACTTATCGCTGATATGAGGTGCCCTCATTGTGTTTATTTTTAGTACATTTTTGTCCAATGAGATACGAATTGCATACAAGGAAATGTGTATTAAATGGGATTAGACATCATATTGATAATATTTGCCACATGATTTAATGCACCATTGCATGAGTGTCGTTGATGGAGTATGGTATTCACTTGAAAAAAAATGCTAATACAAGTTCCTATCGCTCTTAAACGAAGAAAAGATTAATTGGAATTTATTATTAAAATTACTTACTTCATTTATTTACGATATTGAAACTCTGCAATAAAGTTTCAATCGCGCTTAAACATGAAAAGTAATAAATGCAATTTATTATTTATAAATATAACTTTATTAACTTTATGTAATAATCATATGACATCTTTGTAACAAATGAAATTTAATAAATTAATGATTAGAAAATGACCACATGCATTTAAAGGAGTTTATAGAATATAAGAAAATAGCAAAAAAAAAGTATTCCTAATGCGTACATCCTTGTTGTTAAATAGAAAAGTCTAATAACTTATTTGAGATTGTTAACTAAGTTATTAATTAATTAATTTAATAACTCTGAAGAAATGTTTTTTTTTCTATTATACTAATCAAGAAAATACAATTTTGATTTACTAAGATTTAACTACGTTCTGTGAAAGCGTAGATCTTCTATCAAACTCAATGATGGGTAATCAAAGGTATGTATCGCTATATAATTCACACAAGACTAGACAAAGGTGTCGACTGAAACGAATCAAGCATGACAAGGGGCTTTTCCATATATCCACCTATACAAAATTATACGATGTGTATTATTAAAAAAGACAGGTAAACGTTATATTTCTATATCATATAGAAAAATATATTTCACGAACTGGAATTTGATATAAAAAAATATACATTAATTTCTTCAAAATGATTCAAAGCAGAAAAAAAAACAACTAGTGATTTTATATATTTCAGTTTGTTTCCTACACAATATAACTTTTAAAAATAATATATTTTCCAGACTATTTTAAGTAAAACTTGATAATGATCTATTAAACACATTATTAATCAACATTATTTGTTTCATTTTTGGAGAGGTTGGTACTCATTAATTGCTAAATACGTTTGAATTATGGGACTAGTTATGCACATGTTTAAAAGGCTCTCACTGCATGTTTATTACTTTAATTTTACTAACAAGATAGCTTATATCTTGTTTTGTGTAGCGTGTTTCACGTGTACTTTCATTACGGATGTCAGAATGTCTATCTGTTTATTTTATATAAAACTATTATTGCACCTACTAAATGTTAATAGAATTTTTTGATTTTATATCACATGATCTTATCAAAGTCACGAACGTAAATAATTTCATGATTAGAATTTAGGTAAAAATATGCCAAACACTTGTGATTTATGCGCACAGACGGTTGGAACATGCATACTCGTAATAACAAGTATTTATATATTTTGAAAGTGAGAATCAACAATTGGTAGGTGTTTTTTTTAAACCATCGAATATTATCTAATAAACAGAGTTATATATGTAAATTGTTGTTATTTTAACAAGAGTGAATGACAATTTTAATAATATTTCAATCAATCAAAAACATTCTTTCAGATAAAATATAATTAATTATTCAAATAACATGTTGATATGCCCACAGCAATAACATATTTGCACAGAAATGTGGACCGCATAACATTTAATATAATGATCTGTTTACAGCTAAAAACAAGAATCAAAATATATATTGGTGTCGGAAATAATTTTCAAATCGATTCATTGGATGCCCCCGATATACTTAGTGTTGCTGTATGTAGGTAAGTTTTGAGTAAACACCAAACCCCTCAAACTTACCAAAATACTCATACTGAAGGCAATGATTTCCCATTTTCTTGCAATATTCTCAAATTTTATATATTTGGAATATAACAAAGACACAGTCAGTATATTTCTAAACAATATTACAGAATATTAATAATAATGTTGCTTATGTAGCGCATTTTCAACTAGTTGCTCAAAGCACCTTACAATGTAATGTAATACTGACATGATTATGAATCAAAAATATAAATGAACTCTTACAATAATTTACTAAAACAAAATAAAATACGTTGCTCATTAACAATACTGAGATGTACAAATAATACCGTGACATAATACTATAATGAGACGTAAAACCTATATATGACAATTTAAAACGCTGAATATATAGCAAATAACGAAAAACGGTATGCCAATCGAAAAGTATGTTTTGAGCTATTTTTGAACAGTGTTAAGGAAACCGCTTTTTTCACATAACTGGGTAAATTGTTCCAAATTTTTGGAGCCGCAAAGGAGAAGGACCGATCTCCGACAGTCTAGAGTTTGGTCTCCAGCATTTTAAGAACATATTCACTGCTTGAACGTAGAAAGTGAGTATTTGTCTGTAGTACAAGGAGGTCGCGGAGATACTGGGGATAGATTGTGGTCAGTACTTTGGAGTTAATCATAGCGATTTTGAATTTTATTCTATACCTGATTGGTAGCCAATTTAGTTTGAAGGGTCTGTTCGAAATCCGATTGTATTTTCTCTACCGAGTATTATACGCGCAGCAGCGTTTTGTATACGCTGTAACTTCGCCAGCAATTTGTCGCTGATACCGTACAATATACTATTGCCGTAGTCGAGGTGTGAGACAACCATGGACTGGATGAGCGTTTGAGCAGCTTCGGTTGTAATGTACTTGCGAATATATTTCGGATGTATCATTAATGTTCCGTAGCAAATTACCCCGAGGTTGCGTGTGAACGATTAACATGTATTCGGTCTTTATTTAGTTTGAGCCGGTTTTCAGTCATCCATGATGAAATCTACGACACATTATTTTCTAGTTTATCTTTGGCTTGGGATTTGGCCTATGTATTTGATATATCCCCAGAGTATCGTCCCCGACACCTGGGGCATGTCTGTAGATAGAACCTTCGCGGTCGATGTCTCACCATTAACTAAAACAGTCTGATTTCGATCTTTAAAATAATGCAAACAGCTCTACTGCAATATCAAGTTTATCATAGTCCGCTTCCAGGCGCGTTAAAAAGCGATCGTGAGGTACAGTATCAAAAGCAGCGGACGAATCGAGAAGGGTTGAAATTGTAACCTTGTGATTATCCATATTGTATAGTATCACATTAGCTACTTCAAGCAGAGCCGTTTCACAACTTTGATGTGTTTGTAGGCCGACTGGTATTGTTCGTTGAGATTGGTTTCAGCGTAATATATCGTCAGCTTGTCTACTACGATACGCTCAATAACCTTGGAAAGATAGAAATTCTTCAGCTAGGGTTTCCTTTTTACGGAAAGTAGCATATTTAAAGCTTAAGCAATCTAAATGATAGCGGATTTAGTTGGAGTATACTCGACACATACCTCTTTCGCTCGTCAGTTCAAAAGTCTTGATATATTGGTTTGGTAGTTTATATTACAGCGGTTTCCGCTTGGGATACACTCGTCACACATTACCTTGGCTTGACAAATCAAATATATTGATGTATGGGTCTCTCCAAGACGGACTTTGGTTTTTTTTAAAGACATGCATATAACAGGTCAGGCATTGAACGGGACATGCATAGAACGGGTCTAGGACAATTCCCCCTGGATAATTCCCCCTGTACAGTTCCCCCGGACAATTCCCCCTGGACAATTTCCCCCATAAGACAATTCCCCCTGTACAATCCCCCACCCCCCCCCGAAATTTCATAAATATAAATTTTCAAACGAGTTTCATTTTTTGTTTGTTTGATTTTTTTTAGTTTTAAACTTTAAAAACTACTTGTTCTTAATTTTGAGATTTGTTTACCACCATTGGCCGTTATTTATTTAAATTAAGATAGTGCTTTCATAGCGCTTTGTAACCTGATATAACACATTGTTTTCCCTAGGGGTTTCATGAGAATATTGTAAAATAGTAATGCATCGATTAACAAGAACGAAACATGTATCTGACAAACCATTATGACTAAAACACTTAGTAAGCAAATTAAAGACATTTTATCAATAAAAACTTTTTTTCTAAATTCAGTATAACTACAAGGCTGCAACAAATATAGATTTTATGAATTTTGATTGGTTTGATTCCGATGTTTGGTCAAATCAAATCAATATATTTTATTTATTTATTGAGTGATTAAAAATCAACATGGAATAATAAAAGGATTATATGCAATATTGCACTTTGAAATTAGATTTCTAAATGTGAATATGTGACGGCTAATTTTATAATTATTTTAGATGATTTTTTTTTCAAATTTTAACCAATTAAACTATTTTCGGGGGAACTGTGCAGGGTGGAACAGTTCTACGGGGGAATTGTACAGGGGGAATTGTCCTGTTACCGCATAGAACATACTTGTTACCCATCCATGGAGATAATTGTTAAGATGGATTTTTAATTTAGTGATGATTTCATCAATAAGCCTTAACGTTGGTCCGAATTAACACTTTCACTTTCAGGGGTTCAGCAGATATACACAATGCAACATAAATAACGCAACCAGAACACATGGGGGTGCGTTTTGATATACAAGGTTTAGATTTAACTTAAGTTGTGTGAGTGCGGTCCTGTATGCAGTCTGAGATTGGAGTTTCGAGTCTGTGAACTCTAGTTTTAAAAACCAATACATTCAACACCTTGCAATATAAACCAGTGTGACTGTTTCACCAATTCACGAATCTATAGATTATAACGCTTCAATAGCGAACCAGACTTCTAACCTTTTGATGAAACAACAGAGTCTTGCGTTCGCAATGTCACGGGTCAGTAGATTCTAGTGACTCAATGGAATGAAAGTGAATGGGTCCTGCCTGCAGGCTGAGAGTGTAGTGCAATGTCTATGGACCGTCAGACCCAATCAATCCAAACATTCCTCGTCCTATTCTCTAAACCAATAAGAATACTTTGCCAATACATGAATCTATAGAGTGTCATGCTACAACAACAAACTAAAGTAACAGTTTATGCAATAGAGGATTTTGAGTGCACTGTCACGGGTCAGTAGAGCCTAGGCGCATTCACTCCATAAAATCTTGATTTTCGAGTTGTTTGGAAAGCAAAAAATACTAGTCCAAGCATTTAGAATCGTTGTTGATCGTGATTGATCAAGTGGACAATGCAGAGGTTGACGAGTTTTTAAAGGGCCCAGATTCGGTCTTATGAACCCCCCCCCCCCGTTTCGCCTAACGTGCAAAGATTTTAATACTATCCTTGTTGCGTTGACTTACGTTATGGGCACAAATGGCCTCATAATCAACATGACGTCAACGTTACGTCAATTTGTCAACGTCAGTTCAACGTCATCGCGACGTCATTGAGCCATATTTATGTGACGTTACTTTAACGTGACTGAGGTTGTGACGTCAAATGTCGAATTACGTCATTAACATATTCTAAATCACGTCATGATGACGTCTAAATAACGTTTAAAGTTCGACGTAACCTTAACGTCACAATATGACATTTTTATGACATCATTTATGGCCGTAACGTAAGTCGATGCAACAAGGAGAGTTTTTAAAGATTAATTAACATGAGGGGTGATTTTTGCCGGGGCTGGGAGCTTTACGCCCTGGGGGGCAGCCGTTTCGCCTAACGTGCAAAGAATTAGGGGGGGGGGGTCCCCTAGATCCGTCCAGAAGACCGATTATTTGTTGGGCTTTAAAAAAAAAACTCGGCAACCTCGGCATTATAAACTTGATCAATCACTATCAACCACGATTCTAAATGCTCAGTGTTAGAAGTCTATTCGCTTTCAAAACAACAAGAACATTTTATGAAATGAGTGAGTCGCTAGAATCTACTGACCCGTGACAGTGCACACCATATACTCTATTGGTTCAACTGTTACTTTATTTGCTGGTGTAGCACAACACTCTATAGATTCAAATGAGGAATGTTTGGATTGATTGGGTCTTACGGTCCATAGACATTGCACTACACTCTCAGACAACAGACATGGCACAATCACTCTCATTCTATTGAGTCACTAGAATCTACTGACCCGTGAAATTGCGCACGCCAGGCTCTATTGATTCATTAAAAGGTTACCCTGGTTTGATAGTGAAGCATTATCATCTATAGATTCGTGAATTGGTGAAACAGTCACACTGGTTTATATTGCAATGTGTTGAATATATTGCTTTGAAACTAGAGTTTACAAACTCATCACTCCAATCTCAGGCCGAGCAAAAGACCGCATTCACACAATTTTAGCTGTTTCTTAACCTTATCTATCAAAACGCACCCCCATGTGTTCTGGTTGCGTTATTTATGTTGAATTGTGTATAAACAAACATTGCGTTTATAACAAATTTCACCCACCTTAGATCGTTGACCGAAAGGGTTGTTTGATATTCGGGATAAAGTAGAATAAGACTTTGAATTGGAATATACTATTTAGACAAGAAAACTATTCAGAAAGAAAACTATCTATCTGTATGCTGAAGTATCATTTATATTGTGAATATTTAATCCAAAGATTCATATTCGATGATCACCCATTCTATTTTGAATCATCCATGAATATTTTTATTCGATTAACAATCTGACAAATTTTCCTTATTATCGCCCATTATTTCCAGTCAAAAAAAATAAAAGAATAAGCCACTTTGACATTTCAAATGCGCATGCGTCAACTAGCCTTTTATCGGACAAAACAAACCAGTTTTTTACTCTCAAATCTGTGCAAAAAGTGAAAAAAATAAATATGTTTTAATAGAGGGATGTTGTTGAAATCAAAACAAAACAAAAGAAAAATATGTTTTTGATATAACAGACAAATTTTGTTTATAAGACATTCATCACAAAATATTACAAGATGTGATTTTTGAAACTGTGAACAGGTCCAAAAACGTCAAAATATTTTTTCAGTGGACGATTTTTGTAAAAATAATAAAATTCACCATAAAATCATTAAGATGCTCTAAATAGATAAAATACTGTCAAATATATAATGGTTTTATAATTTAACATTATTTGAAATTAATTGTTATATTTTGTTTATCATTTATGTATGAAAAAGAGGCGATTTTAAAAATAACCGATTGGTCCGATTTTTTCAGGTTGAAACAATATCAAAGTGGTTAATATAGTGATTAATATTTTATTTATTTTTTGTCCAAAAACTTCAGAAAGGCTTAAAAGTCTAATCAGACTTTGACCCAGTGATTCAACCTTGGGATAACCATCATACACTTACATGTATATAGATATTGAATATGAATAAACAGTTTGATACGAGTAAATTTACCGTTTATATGGTCAAGGAACATCGACACTTACTTATCCGCACTTATCGCCCTCAAATAACATTAACTACGAGGACAGCGAGGTGATTTTGGCTAGATTTTAAGTATTTTTTTTGTAGTTGATTATAAATAAAGTATTGACAGCTCTCAAACTGAATACATGCTAAAAGAGGGGATTGAAAGGAGTCTTTATCAACCAATTTGCTTTTATAATTATTATTCAATATGGAACAAATCAACTTAAATCACAATGAAATGATCATTCGTTGGAAAGATTAATTTCGGCCGATGTAAATATCTTCAATAAATCACACTGTTTAACACTGTTTTGCTTTTGTCATGTAGTCTTATTTGTCATTATTTATCAAATTAAACATATACGATTATGACATGTAAATAATTGAAATGGTTGGAAGTTGATTGTTTGAATTTCACATTATCGCCAATTATATTTAAAGACATATTCTATTAATTTTTACCGACCAATTTCAATTAATCTTTCTATCAAACAATGTCACATTGTCATATGATAGTGTATATGTATTAGTATGCTTTGAAATACCAGATAATCCGTTATTTTAACTTTAAAAGCAAAGACCTTTTGAAATATTTTCTTGACCTTGTAGCCATATCGGTGGGATCGAGTTTGCCTCCCAAAGGGTAGGCTGAGAAAAATACTAGAGAAGAAAATATAGGACATGAGACATGTCCGCATGATTAGGGGTCTCCTTGCGGCCAGGAATGGCATATAAGCGGCGTGGGCGAAAGCCCTGGCTGCCAAACCAATACTAAATATTAAAATATATTCAGTTTATTTATTATTTATTGATCATTCAGCTATTTTTACAACAACATATACATACATTATATACATAATTCACACAAGCTTACAGAGTTTTTCTTGACAATAACCTGAGCGCATGTTAGGTTGATGAAAATAGCTAAGGATTACCCATTAAAGCTGGCGAGCTTGTTTCCGATGGGGTCCTTGTAATTTACAACCGATGTTGCGCCGAGATAATTCTGATAATACAATGGTCAAAAATACCTGACCGGAAGTTGTCAAATTGGCCAAAATAGTTAAAAT
The DNA here is from genome assembly GCA_001703475.1 of Hydroides elegans. Classification (NCBI taxonomy): domain Eukaryota; kingdom Metazoa; phylum Annelida; class Polychaeta; order Sabellida; family Serpulidae; genus Hydroides; species Hydroides elegans. The sequence goes on from LQRL01114156.1 coordinate 88,972, forward strand.
TAGCGGTTTTTCAAGACTTGAGCTTGTACGGGCTAGAACTTTTGAATGGAAGGCCATAGAAACTTGGTTATAGGCTCAAATGAAAGGTCTTGGTCCGTAGATGTACCTTTTGACCATTTCGGTCAAAAACACCCGACCGGAAGTTGTCAAATTGGCAAAACTAGCCAAAAAATAGCGGTTTTTCAAGACTTGAGCTAGTACGGACTGGAACTTTAGAACAGAAGGTCATGGAGACTTGATTATAGGCTCAAATGAAAGGTCTTGGTCCGTAGATGTGCCTTTTGACCATTTTGGTCAAAAACACCCGACCGGAAATTGTCAAATTGGTAAAAAATAGCGGTTTTCATAGAAAATATATTTAAATTCTACAAAAACCATTCCCCTTCGAGTTTGGGGGCGATTGGGGCCTGCTCGTGTTTCACAAATACTTCCTTGTCTAATTTTAAAGCACCTTTGACTATAAACGCTTTCGCTTTATATTTGAACCTTGACACATTTTTGCTAGACTTGATAACATCAGTAAGGTAATTCCAGTCATTTATACCATCAAAGAAAAGGGTTTTAGACGCAATACCATTTACACGCGGCACAAAGAAATCGTGCTTACTCGATCTTGTTTCCATGTTATGGTTAACAGAATTGAAATTGTCATACAAATATACAGGAGCTATGCCTTGCTTAATTTTATACACATGATTATATTTATAGTTATTTTGTAGTGTATATTAACATACGAGTTAATTAGCTCAGAACGATCCATATTGGTTACTCTTCATATGTAAGTCGCAGACATACAAAAATGGCTTGTTAGAGCTTCGTGTAAATACCTTTATTACCTTAGATATCCAAATGAAGGGTCTTGGCGTGTAGATGTGTCTTTTGGAAGTTTCGGAAGTTGGCTGAATTCGGCCAAAATGCGCAAAACAGAGGTATTTCGAAACATGAGCTCGTACGGGCTAGAACTTTTGAACGGAACGGCATAGAGGCATGGTTATTTGTTCAAATGAAATGTCTTTGCGTGTAGATGTACATTTTGACAGTTTCGGACCACCTGAAATTGAAATTGGCCGGATTCTGCGAAAATACCCAAGGTCAGAGGTTTTTCGAAACATGACCCTGCACGGGCTAGAACTTTTGAATGAAAGGTCATAGAGAATTGGTTATGGGTTCAAATGAAAAGTCTTGGCGTGTAAATGTACATTTTGACCGAATTCGCCACCGGAAGTTGGCCGAATTTGGCCAAAATGCCCAAAAGGTGGGATTTTTCAAAACATGAGCATATACGAAACATTCAATCGAATTGGGGGTGGTTGGGGCCTTTTCATGTTTCACAAAGTGAAATGCTTCCTTGTCATCATCCTACGAGAAAAAAAGTTACTGGCAGACTCAGGACGGGACCCTTGTACATAGTACATACATGTATTGTAAAAAAAGTAAACAATTAGTAACAATAAAACCAAAATTGAAACAAGAAAAATAAGAAAGTTATACAATATAACAGTCAATATACAAGACGATTTATACAACATCTCAAAAATGGATTTATCCGTTTTGATCCCGAATGTTATTGGTTATTTAGATACAAGGATCATGAGTAATAGTGTGATATCCATGTATTTGATTGATTTTAATACGTATTTTGATTTACATCATTAGTAAATGTTTACTGTTTAATGTTGTAGTTTTGATTCTAACATCTGGATGATATACAATGTCATGGACCACAAAACAAATTTTGCATCTGGTTATGAAGGTAATATGTCGTCATGATTTTGATGTAGTATTGTAAGGGTCCTTATAACTATGGGTTATGTAGTATATGGCTAAGCATAAGTTGTGAATGAAACATTTCAAATTTCAATCCTGATCCATATTATAAACTTATTTTTTTCTGAATTTTTGTGAAACGATTTTCTGGTAAAATTATGTCGCCCTAAATTCAAGCAATTAAAACTGCGAATGAATGCTTACATGGATTTGCACCTTTTGACTTATATGAGACTTAATTTTAGTCTAGCGCGAATCTATGAACATTAAGATATTCATGAAAACATTTAAACAGAATTAACGAGAAGCTATAAAATGATAAAATTAATATATATTACCTTCTTAAATAAGTCCTAAATGAAATTTGGCTATTGCGATATTCACCTCAGATGAATGGATAACCAGATTGTAATAAATACTTTCCTACAGCGATAACTATGCCAGAAGTAGACTACCTTGTGTGTGGAACTTGCCAGCAAGACTTTCCGCTTCATGACATTGTCCGATTCATGCAACACAAGAAGTTCGATTGCGATGATACTCGACCCGCTAAACGCGTTGAAGGTAGGTAATCTATACAGGGTAACGCAGCATGTGCTTCTTTATAGCTATCTTAATAAATATTTTAGGTATTAAGAAACTAAAATGAATGTAAACATGAATGTGTTAAAATTGTGTTTTATGTAAATAATAAAGTTAGAATTTAAATAATCATCATTAAACTTATACGGAATTATTAAAATACCACTTCCGTGAATCATTAGACAATAGTCGACACAAAAACCACAAAAAATGTTAAAATTATGAATGAAAGAACATATGATATGATATGTTTTGCATCACCCTATTGAACCTGTCACTATGCACTGCTTATCTGATCGATTATCTATCTCATAATTAATGTAACAGTTGTAGACACACCTTCGCGCCGGTTGCTATGCAAATCATGTCCCCGGAAGTTCACTACGCCTTGGCAACTCCTTCAACATGCGCAGAGGGTACATTCGTTGTTAATCTATATGGAAGATGAAGTTGTTGATCTACAGGACGACGCTATGTATGTCACCATGGCGGAAAGGAGTATCGATACTCAACATACAGGCACAGGTATACGAGATGGGATTTCAAATATTATCTTTTCCCTGTGATTCAGCCGTACGATAAGAGTAACCAATAGTTTAATATATGAATAATATACGTGTATAATATAAATTCTATTTAAGATAAGCAATGACCAATTCAGTTGTCTGCTTTAAGATTTTTGACAATTAATGTTTTACAGATAAACTGACTGAAGGTACGGTTACAAAAATCCCACAACCCTCAGATACCAAGACATTGATTTCGCCAATAGACGCTGAATATGTCACTATGCTGGAAAGAGGCATTGAAACTCAGCATAAAAGCACAGGTAATGGTGGATTTTTCGGGTAAAATAAATTTCAACTTGAATTTAAAGTTTAAAGTTAGTCTTCCGATAACATTGTATGACCGGTTTCTTAATGTGTGATCAATAACATGAAGTTTAAAAAATGAAGGGTTGTCTTCTAGCAATATGATTAAGATGTTTCCTCAAATTCAGTTGAATGTGTGAAAACGATTCTGTTTTTTTTGGTCCTCACAGAAATACAAACTGAACCCTCAGAAGACACGATCACGACTCAATCTTCCTTAGAATTTAAGGCACTTATTTCAACACTGGATCAGCAACATCCACCGAGTTCTGGCTCTGTTCTTCTAGACTCGAATATTCTGTCTACCGACAACAGAAATGATATGGCGCCCGAAAGCAGTCAGATAGGAACAAGAATAGATGAAATGACTTCTCACCAGTATTCGGAGCTACCTGCCATAAAAGTGGCAAATGTCGGAAGTAGGATTGAATCTGATAAAACAGAGCAATTTTTCGGCGATAGAAGATATTTCATCGATACAGAAATAAATAAGATTCAGGTTAATATTGCTTTATTGTACAAGCTACGTCATTATGTCTGTTAAAAGTGCATATGGATTTATCATTTGTATAGATTTGTTAATGTCCGGTCGATTGACATCCATGATATGTATGGTATTTTTGACATGTTTCGCCGTCTCTGTTCCAGCACAATGTCCTTTACTTTATAAACAACTCATATCGAAAACAAAAGCAGTGATTAGTGATAACTTATTTCTATTGTAGGAAACTAATAAAAGTGACGATAATCAAAGCAAAATCAGTGATATGAAAGAGCAACCTTCAGATGGACCTGGAATCAAGAAAGAAAAACTGGAAGAAACTGATGAAAATATTTGCTGCGATGACCAAGTAAATTTAAGCTTAAAAACAGAAATGCTTAAATCTTTTTAATTTATCATTTATAAATCATTTTATATGGGTAGGCTTGAGGAGATGCAATGACTCGGGAATGTAGATGCAAATTTATTTGTCGGTCTAATTGTTTTTACATCGAACGAATGTATCATACTTAATAGGATAAGTGTAGTTTTGTATTGAAATTGGTTAATCTGCTTAAATGCTAATTTTACTTTAAGTCACTGGATAAATATGTCATTGAAACAAAAATAAGCATGTTGTTTATTGGGCAATGGCTAATATGACCAAATCATGTTGTGATTGGGAAAATCAAGCTTAATCGCTTGGTTGCTTATGTTTAAAGGAATGCGGAATCACATTTATGCCTGTGACACATGCAATCCCTGAAAAGTGCTGTGTGGCAGTGGTTCCCAAGAAGCGGAAACGCCATATGCAAACGAAACACATGACAGGTAGTTAAGGACCGTCTCTTAAGCCAACACTGATTGATCATGAAGTTGCTATAACTATCAAATTCCGTAGGCCATGTCTCATTTGTAGGATGAACAGAAAGGTCGTTTAACCGAGATATTTAGCGTTTTGAATAGAATAATTAGGTTATATGATATATAACAATGCAAATACTTGAGAAGAAGAAGACCGAATATACTTCATCATTAAACAGTATTGAATCTTTCTATTTCAAATCTATATCTAAGAAATTAGGATAACACTATTTAAAGTCTTATCACATTATCAGCTTTATGAAGGGTTGCTTTTTCCATTCGTGTCTGCTGTTATTTAGCCTGTTGTATTTATTTTCAGTGAGACGGCGACTGAGTCGCCTACGCAAAAGCAACGACACAAATGTGATCATCAACTTCGACCCTTCAACGGAAACCTCTCCAAATAAACAAGACGATGCCAAACCCACTGACACATCATCACAATCAACTTCTCTTGCCCTCGCTACCTCGATAATACCACAACCAACACAAGAGAAACAAATCCAACTCTCCACCAAAGAAAAATCTGTTATCATCCAACCGGGAACTACTTTTGCGGTACCCGTGCCACTCACGATGGCCAAATCCATGACTGTGCATCAGCCCTATCTGGGCCGGAGTACTGAAGTGAATTTCGTTGACAAGACGGACCACTCCCATGGTGGCGGTGGTCCCAATGTGCATTTACCATTGCCTTCTTTCCAAATCACTGCAGCTGGCCTCGTGACCCAAACTCCAACTCTTCAAGGTCAAAGGCGAATCGAGGGGTCAAGGTCGCTTCTTGAGAAACCGACTCCAGCCCTTGCCGCTGTCGAGGTAAGAGCCGTTCAACCGATGATTTGCCTTTGAGGCTGTTATAGGAAATATGCTACATTATCCCCCGTGTAACGTAGGGATATAGGTTTCAGCTTGTCCGTCTGTCCGCTACAGGGTACCTCTCTTGTCCAGGTTGTATATCTGCCACTATTCATTGGATTTCATTTTTATTGCGCACAGGGTTAGAAGGTATATTGAAGATGTGCAACGTCGAGGTTTCAGTTTGATCGACAAAAACATGTCGAAATTTGGGATATTTTGGGATATTTGTATAACACTTTGTCCGCGGCACTTTTGTATGAAGCCATAGTCCTAGGGTTCTGAAACTTAACACAGTGAAAGAAAATATATTGTAGATGCGCAAAGTCGAGGTCTCAGTTTGATCGACCGAAAAATGTCGAAACTATCTGCGTCTGAACTTAATGAATTTGAGATTCTGCGAAAGATCTCTCATATGTCAGTGGGAAATCGGATGAAACTTAAAATTATACACTTGAGTATTAGGCTTTGCCGATAAATGATTGTTTGCTACACGGGGGATCGTGCCTCACTGAGGTCTTGTTCTAAGTTGAAAACAAACTTGTGAAGCCTTATAATATAGTAAAAACAATATTGATGGTTTCTATAATCAATAATTTTTATGAATTAATTATTCTTTTTATCAATAAACATAATTGATTATCCTTAATTTCTCAATATAAAACCCTAAACATCCGTAAAATGTATTATGATGTTTTTAAAAATGCAGATAAGTGGCGTTCCCTATCAAGCCCAAACGAGGGGCAAAAAGAGAAAGTACCCGACCTCAAAGCCTTACAAGTGTGACCAGTGCGATCAGGCGTTTAACCAGCGCATACATTTGCGAAAACACCAGGCCAAACACACAGGCAAGTTACAAACTTTTCGTTGAAGAAAATATTTCATACATTTTTGGTCAAAAATTGAATGCAAATGTATAATTGTGCCTGTATCCTATATTAATCAATATTTGATACCGACTTTCATCATTATCAAAGAAGCTATTTAAGTGTTAAATGAAAGGCAATTGATGCATTTTGTACTGAAAGAGAAACTGAAGTCTGATGTCTGAATGAGCGATCGAAATTGCAGTGTTTCATTTAAACAAATGTGCGTGTTCTATACTGATATAATTTCTCTTCCAGGCGTGAAGCCTTATCAATGTCATCAATGCGATTATTCAACGGTGGAGAAAAGTCATCTCAAAGTTCATATCCGTGTCCATACAGGTACTTTCCGACTTTGAAAGTGCATATTCATAGTTTATATTCATTAGTAGAATAAAATCACTTCCATTTAGTCTATAAGTTCTGTAACTTTCTATATTGTCGTACAAAACAAGGCCATTATTATATTGAAGGTCAGTTAAATATAGGCCTACATGTAAAGGCAAATTATCAAAAACTATAAATATTTTATTAAAAGTGTTTCGATTAAAGGGAGCCTACTTTAAATAAGTTTATATTATGACATTATTTTTACGCGCAGGGGAAAAACCTTACAAATGTACATATTGCGAATACGCTACGGCTCAAAACAGCACACTCAAGATACACCTGAAGCGACATCATATGCGGCCCTCAGGTGGGTGTCTCAAATCGTCATAATCTTCATGATTATCCCCCGTGAAACGGAGGGATATGGGGTTGAGCTTGTCCGTCTGTCTGTCCGTCCGTCTGTCTGTCTGTCTGTCCGTCCGTCCGTCCCCCTTGACATAGGGTAGTTTGTGCACGCAAGTTATGTAGGAAGGAATTAAGCTAGAGCTTTGAAATTTTACACACGTATAAACAAAGGTTTGAAGTTGTGCCTCGTCACGGTTTCATCGCGATCGGTTGAAAATTGTCGATTCTGGAGCACTTTAAAAATTGTCGATTTTAAACTTTTTTCAGATGCCCAGCACTTTGTGCACGCGAGTTTGGTATGATGGAATTGAGCTAGAGCCTTCAGATTTTATACACGTATAAACCAATATCTTAAGTTGTGCCTCGTCAATGTTTCATCTCGATCGGTCGAAAATTGTCGATTCTGGAGCACTTTAAAAACTGTCGATTTTAAAACTTTTTTTCAGATGCTAGGCACTTTGTGCATGCGAGTTTGGTATGAAGGAATTGAGTTAGAGCTATGAAATGTTACAGATGTATAAACCAATGTCTGAAGTCGTGCCTCGTCAAGGTTTCATCTAGATCGATTGAAAATTGTTGATTCTGGAGCACTTTAAAAACTGTCGATTTTTCAAACTTTTTTCCAGATGTTAGGCACTTTGTGCACGCGAGTTTCGTATGAAGAAATTGAATAAGAGCTATAAAATTCTAGACATATACAAACCAAAGTCTGAAGTCGTGCCTCGTCAAGGTTTCATCTCGATCGGTCGGAAATTGTCGATTCCGGAGCCTTTGAAAAATGGCGGGCATTTCATGTTCAGTTGGGGAAATGTGAGTGATAATATAAGATATTATCAATTTAATATGTGTGTATTGTTACTATGCCCTGTCTTTGCTGGTTGCCGAACAAGAATTCAATCTCATCAAGGTTTTATGTCGATCCGTCAATTGCTTTTTCTTCGAACTTTTTTTATAGTTGGAAGAAGCTGTGGATGAATTAAGATAGAGCTCTAATATACATAACAGCCACATAATGAAGTTGTGCCTCGTCAGGGTTTCATGTCGATCGATCACACATATTCGAAATGACTGCACTTATTGTAGGAATCATGCTAGAGCTCGTCGAGTTTGAAAGATATGATAATGGTCGAAATAACGGAGAGAGACGTTGTGAGAAAGACGTTGTGAAAGAGACATTGTGAGAATGACATTGTGAGAAAGACGTTGTGGGAAAGACGTTATACATGTAAGAAGGAAGTTGTGAGAAAGACGTTTTTCGAAAGATGTTGTTAGAAAGACGTGAGAAAGAAGTTATGAGAAAGACGTTGTGAGAAAAACGTTGTGAGAAGGACGTTGTGAGAAAGTCGTTATGTGAAAGACGTTCTGAGAATGACGTTGTAAAAGAAGGGAGAATAGGTTGTGAGAATGACATTGTGGGACAGACTTTGTGAGAAAGACGTTATGAGAAAGTCTTGGTGAAAAAGACGTTGTGAGAAAGACGTTATGGAAATACGTTGTGGGAAATACGTTGTGAAAAGTCGTTGTGAGAAAAAAGTAATGAGAAAGACGTTGTGAGAATGACGTTTTGAGAAAGACGTTGTGAGAAAGACATTGAGAGAAAGAAGTTTTGAGAAAGACGTTGTGAGAAAGACGTTGTTACTAATGTAAGAAATACGTTGTGAGGAAGACTATGAGAAAGACTTTGTGAAAAGTCGTTGTGAGAAAGACGAATAATATCACCTTATATTTTCAATCGACGGATGTAAGTGATAACGAATATATATTGTATAAGGTTTGGGGCTTTGCATCTCTGATGCCTATGTTTTTTTCCAGTGCTGACCATACTATATCAAATAACTTTTGCATGTTCACGGGGGATCGAAGGCCTTTAGCCTCTAGTTTACTTTGTAATTTGAAGTGCCGATTTTTCTGTTCGATTCCGACCCGTTGTGATAAATTCGTGATACAACTGGACATATTTTAAAATTGAGTTTGTTTATAAAACAGCAACAACAAAAAATAACAACAAACCGATCAAATTTTATTGGTGATACGGATTTTGTTTAGCTAGTGTAATCAAAATTATATCAATTGAACAAGAACATACGCGTTTTCTATAATCGCATATTGAACGTTATAAATCAGATTTAATCTTATTGTCTTATATTATCATGTTTCAGATAAAAAGGTAGAATGCACGCTTTGCGAATTGGAATTCGACAACGAGGATCTGCTGCAAATCCATCGGGATGAGAAGCATCGAGCGAGCAATAGCCAATCAGCGCCTTCGTTACAAAACAACCAATCAAGTACCACTATATGACGAATTACTATAAACGTTTAATATTTCCTGTATTCTTTTGAGAGGGCAACCCTAAGCGATTGGTGTTGTGTTACCTAATATGAAAAGAACGCTTTCATGTATGAACAACACGAAATTAAGTTATTTCTCGAAAACGGTGTTTTAAAAAGAAAGGGTTGACAAAACAGTTGCTCTCACCCCAACCGATTAAAATATGTTTTTTTTTCTAAAATGAACACAGGGTAAATGTGAATCATTTGTCAAATCAACTAAAATACATATATATTCATGAAAGTGCTATATTCATTCAGGTTTCTCTACAACTTAACATTGATGCTCGTGTCTTCATGAACCGGCTATTTTTAATGGAATAATATATACAGCATTACTTATCATTTTTTTTTTGTAATTTTGTAATAGTAAAATGTTGGAACTTGTTTATGCGTTTAAGTAGTCAATACTTTTGAGTCGATTTGTTTGAGTAATTGAAACACCAGAAAATATGTTTTAACAGTTATGGATTGACATTCTCTGTGGTTTTGTCAACATTTTCAAATTGCAAAATAATATGTATTGAACATAATCAAATACAGGCAGTACAAATGTTTCAATGTTTAAATCTGTGATAGATTACAGACATTTTGTTATTGATACAGCCATGAAAACTGTTGAATAGTTGAATTGTGTGTACACTGTAAGCCTTGGGATGCTGTCATCATTAGGTCACACGGCATTGAGTGTTAATGTTGTTCTATAAAAATATGTTTATGTTGTCCAGTATTATACTTGTTAATTTAAAATAAAATTCTATGATGGATTTCTCTTAAGTTGTGATATAAATTAACACTAGTTACATGCTTGTTATAATTATGAAACTGTGATATTATTATGTGTGTGTGGAATAGCTAGGGGAGTGACGGTACGTACCGAACTAGAAAATATCACAATTATATAGGAGCCAAAAAACTAAGGCCTCAAAATTGTGTTTGATTATATCTTGTGCAAACTTGAAGTTTTTCTAACTAATGATATCGCTGATGAATAAAGTGAGATAAAACATAAAATGAATCCTATGAAAAACTGTGATGTTCAAATGATTGCATCAATCCGTTTACAAGTCGTACCGCCACACCACCTAAAATCTCAATTAAGGGTTATATTTATTTGGTTTGTCAAATATTAGATATACGTAATTGTTTCAATTGAATGTTTGTTGAGGTCATAACAATAATAAATTCGTGATCAAATCAGTCGTTTTATTTATCTTTTTTTACTACAAACGTGGAGAGATCAACTTGATGAATAACTTTAAGTTATAAATCGGTCTACCATAGTTTTCGACCGCATGATTAATCTAATTTAGTCAGATATTGATATCATATAACAACTTTGAACTCACCCAATTGCTATGTTATCAATTATATTACAACCCAAATTCAAATATCCACTCACCAGCAAATTGAACCAAAATAAATTAACAATTGTTACTGATATCACGTTGATTGATCTTTATTTACGTTTTCATATTGCTCTGTCCATGAGGAAAGTCCAAAGCTGATAGGTTTCAAATCGGCTTGATATTCGGGCGCATAGCTGCATATGATGGTCGACAATATGAACACATTGATAGCAAAGAAGACTAGACCAGCTAACCAGATCCAAATGAATGTATTCTGTCCTT
>LQRL01114156.1:100094-121360 GCA_001703475.1 Hydroides elegans
CTCGAGATAATAAGCTGGTAATAGCCAAAGAGCCTGAAACAAAGATTGAATGAATTCGGGTTATTGGGAATGATAGTTAAAATATTAGTAGTAAATGTTTACTGGATACATTTTTAACTTAGAGCATCAATTATCCATTACTTTAAGCAACAACAAAGTTAAGTGTACGCTAGATAGGTATAGAAACGAGAGAACTTACAAGTCATAGTCGCAAATTGAACTGACCACCTATAGAACTATAATGACTATCCAAATATAAGATGAAGTTCCGTGCTTTATCTTCCATTAGGCTAAACTAAGATAAACTAAGATCTTATAAGATAAACATAAATATTCGATGGTCCCTGAGTTAGGTTCACCAAGTTTCTACTATATACGAAACACGGAAACAAAACCCGAACTTCGAACCTCGCATCAAGATGTCAATAAAGAAGTCCGTTACCTGGCCAACGAACCAACTTGACACAAGCACCAACGTTTGACGAGCTGAGATGTATAGCTTTGGCACAATGAGAGGCAGCAAGCTCAAATACCAGAGAAAATACTGCAAGTGAAAAAAGTAAAGCTCAAATTGAAATGAGGATGTAATTTAAATATTTTTCTATTGAAACTGTGATTTCATTTTTAACTATCTGTGACTGTCTTAAAAAAACATTCAAAGTTAAATGATCAAATATTTACATCAAAATTACAAAATGAAATTAAGATATTTTCGTTCAAACAGAGGGATGTTATTTTTTAACTTCGAATTTCTCCCATTTTTCTAAGCAAGAAAAACCTTGTGGTGTCAAAAAGCTTATGATTTAACATAAGAGCACTAGTTACACATACATATTATCGACAAGCTTTGCTCTACCAACGACAACTTTAAACTAACCATGATATCAGATGTTAATTCTCTTTATTGTTTAATCATTTGGTATCCAGTATAAATAATGTTAAATTAATTTTTGATAATTAAATGAGTTCATTCAAAACGCACACTCTTATATACACATGTAATAAAAAATATTTTCACAAAACATACCTGAGATGTACACACTTTATTGAATGTCACAAAAATGAAGGTATTGAGGAAGCAGCAAAATGGGAGATCTTTGTAATACGAGAATGATGTACACAATAACAATAACGCCTGAAGGAGAAAGAAAGACAGTAAATAAAAATGTTTCCGCATGTGTCCCAACAATATTTATTAGACAATGTGAATGTAACGCATTAGCTGGTTCTCATTAAAGACACACAGAATCGTATACAGATAATTTGTATAGGTACTCTATTTACATAAATCTATTAACAGAATCAAATGCAGGTGAATTGCACAAATACACTAATAACATTAACCTTAGCCACGAAAATAAGTTAGATCAAATAAACTTAACGTCTTTCAAACTGTCAATTCAAATACATGTAATTGATGAGCTATAATATCATTTTGATTGAATTTATATAAAATTACTAATGTTTCATACTTGAGGCATGAATGCAGCAATACCAAGCAGGGATGAATACTCGGATTCCGCTGTGAGATACAACATATAAAAATATGGTGAAAAATTGTGCCGAGTGTCTCTCCTGACCACATGATACAGGTAAGTTTCGAATAAAAAGACGTATCCATATCTGAATAAACAAAAGGCATGTAATGAACAGTTAGAAATGTAAGTAAAATGTTATTACCAAAAACTGCAGGTAAGAGATTTACGAATATTTTGATACGGCTCTTAAATTAAAAAAAAATCGTTTCTTAGGACGGATCTCCCATTTTTCATTTTTAAATGCACAACAAAACATACGATACGAATCATAAATTGTAATTATGTTATCTTATGTTAAGTAGCTTGTTTTTTATTATAAGATTTCAGATACATATCGGTTTTTATTATCCCTGCACTTATTAGGTAAATAGAATCCATTACCCGCATCGATAAATGAAACTAGAAGACTTACATATAATAGCACAGTCCTGTGGCGGCCACGAAAACTGCAACGGATACCAGGACGAACTTCAAAGTTGACATGTTGGGCCAAAGCATCCGAAAGAACCGGAATATTTTATTTGAAAAAGTCAATTCATCTTCCTGTTTGTTGTCAGCATAATCACTACTGTTTTGCATATATAGATATATCGGCAATGAATATGTTATAGGATAAATCTTCATATGCACGGAGAGTCCATAAATTACGGCTCCTAATATAAGCCATGATGATCGTTTTCTCAGACAATACAAACTTAATAGGACTAATGTAGCTAACAAAGATTCAGCATTGCCTCGACTGGAAACAGTCATAGTTAGTGGGTTTAGCAACCATAGCTGCACACAGAGAAGAGCTGTCTTCTCTTTCGTATTATTTTGAAGTAAAATTGCATATATGAATAATGCAGAGAGTAAATCGAAGACACAAAATAAACATTTTCCCCAAAGGTCGATTAATAAAACATTAGGCAGCAGCATCCACGCAAGGAACGGGGTATATCTGTATGTATCCCTTTCATATGGAGAGTCACCCTGCAATATAAATATAATTATTATTAAATACTAACATTAAAATATTGTTAACAATATAAAATTATAGCTATAAACATCATTTTATTAAAACGTCGAAATAAGAACGAGATACGTAGTGGCTTAATATACATTTAACTGTTTCCATAAAAACATATATGTATGCATATAGCAATTGTTTAGTTGTTTCCCCGAAAGGACAGCCAAGTAAAAATCCATATCTTGGATATATAGCCAAATTCGATAACTCCCTGTTCACCACATCTTTTCAAATATCACACCTAAAGGTACAGAGGTTTATTTAGAGTCCTACCTTATAGTTCTCGTGATATATTGCTGGAATATTAAAATTCACTTACTATCGGAACGTAATACAGTATATGATTTCGCCTATGAGAATGATTGGCTTTCGGTCGGAAATATCAAACGGCATATCTACACACTAAGACCTTTCATTTCAGCTCATAACAATGTCCCATAGACTCTTCATTCAGTCGTAACATCATTTATGATTTACAACACATTCACAGCAAATCCATACTTTCGGATAAATTGTCGGATTTGACAACTGCTGGTTTGACAAATTTGGTCATAAGTATATACGAGCGTCTTAAAGCATAAGTGTGGAAACTGCCATCCACTGTCTGTGAGTCTATACTCGTAAGACACACACCGAGATGCATTTTACGCTCGTACGATCGTAATCACACATCGGTGGTCAACTGTATTAACATTGACCAGGGCTGTACCTTAACTTAAATTCGATGTCGCAGCCGTGCGACCTGCTGACAAAAGTAAGTCGCACGGCGGATTTTCAGGTCGCAAGTGGCATACGTGAATACTTTACTCGGAATAATCCATAAATGACTATGTAGCTTATATGAGTAATCCATCAAACAAATTTAATATTAATTTAATATACATTGATCTTAATTGATGCATTTATTGAAATTCAATAAGAATCATATGAGGACTGAAATAAAGGCTGTTTTTTTAGACTAAGCATTTCAAATATCAAATCATTGTGTGACACTATGTCGAATGATGTTAATAGTTGATATTTGTTAAATAGACAATAATAAATGTTACTGTATGATCATTATTTCAACATATAAATGTATCCGTTCACCATCCAGATCTCCACGCCCGAAGGCGAGAAAGTCATCTGTCCCGTCTGTAAAATATCCTAAGGTACTCGTACAGTCCTGGTTGACGTTGTTAATATGATTTTTTCTTGATATATAAGATTCAACAAAACAAGGAAGTATTTGTGAAACACGAGCAGGCCCCAACCGCCCCGAAACTCGATGGGGTATGGTTTTTGCAGATTTTGAATATATTTTCTATGAAAACTGCTATTCTTGGCCAATTTGACAACTACCGGTCGGGTGTTTTGACCGAAATGGTCAAAAGGCACATCTACGGACCACGACCTTTCATTTGAGCCCGTAACCAATCTCTATGACCTTCCGTTCAAAAGTTCTAGCCCGTACAAGCTCAAGTCTTGAAAAACCGCTATTTTGGGCTATTTTGGCCAATTTGATCACTTCCGGTAGGGTGTTTTGACCGAAATGGTCAAAAGGCACATCTACGGACCACGACCTTTCATTTGAGCCCGTAACCAATCTCTATGACCTTCCGTTCAAAAGTTCTAGCCTATACAAGCTAAAGTCTTGAAAAACCGCTATTTTGGGCTATTTTTGCCAATTTGACCGCTTCGGCTAGGGCGTTTTTGACTGAAATGGTCAAAAGGCACATCTATTTTGGCCAATTTGACCACTTCCGGTAGGGTGTTTTTGACCGAAATAGTCAAAAGACACATCTACGGACCAAGACCTTTCATTTTAGCCTATAACCAAGTCTCTATGACCTTCCGTTCAAAGGTTCTAGCCCGTACAAGAAACTTTAGAAAGCGATGACAGACAGACGGACAGACAGACAGACGGACGGACACCCCAACTCTATAGGCCCCCAACTTTTGGGTTCGGGCCTAAAAATAAGTAACAATATTAAGAACAGTTGCCAATTTGATAGACTGTGAGTGTGACTGTGCTCGTACGAGGGGGGATTTTGATTAACCCATGTTTACCTTTGATACAAACTGGGCGGCGTCTGAGAAAACAAAGTAATCGACATCAGTGTATTTCACTTGAAAATTTGCATCGTGCCATACGCCATACAAGACAGTGGCTACACGGATAAGCAGCGAAACAAGTACCGTTTCGGCTACCGGTTTCATTTTTGTTTACATTTGTAATCGTGCAACGCCTAATTATTAGACAATATTTCTTTTCATAATTTTCATTACTCATCACAACTCAATACAGAAAGAACGGGTCCTTATTGTCCATATATCCATATTTAACACTTGATGTGATATTTTTCTTTTTTTCTTTTCATGTCACTTGAAGAAAAGATGCATTGAACATATTAAATGTCGATCTTTTAATGCTTTCCATATATTTACTTTGCGCATCATTTTATAAAAGGATTCCCCTTAGGGTTTTCCCATTTTATTTTTATTTAAAAAATGTTGTTTTCTTCAAAAATATAGCATTTGATTGACGATTCGATTCATATTTTATACAAGAACGTTAAAATGGAACATTCGCAGCTGTATCAAATTGCTGAAACATGGTGCCAAGATGACAAAATCAAATTTTCAATTATGGACAGTTGTGAAAGTGAAAGAAAAATAACATTGGTGAATGAACATGTAAACTTCTTTCTTATGTTACCGGACGACAAAGAACAAAATCTGGTATGCAAGTTTGCACAATTTATAAACACGAATGTCAAAAATTAAAAACCTTTTGGGGTAAATAGTTGGGGAGGAGGGGACCAATATGTAAAGAACATACTCGAACGAGTACATGAGAGCCGAACAAGGTCTTGGAAGGGGCAATACAGGGCGCAGCTTAAGCCGGAACTATGTCTCGTTATTGTTCGAAGATACATATATTCTGCCTCGGGATATCCGAATTCTGCCTAGGTACTCTTTTATTTTCCTCGAAATTACCAAGGGGTTGGAACCTTAGGCTAAACCCGCAATATATGTTGGATAATTTATTCAAAAGCGAACAGGTTGCGACCCGTTATGTAGACGATTCATTCAAAATATTCCAGATCTGAAATGTCATTTTTACGAGGGGCATTTTACCAATTTTACATTTTTATCAATATTATTTTTAAAAAATGGTCGAAAGCATCGGACCTCGTAAATTGAATATATGCATGACATGTAGCGTAGTAGAACCCATACCAGGGGAATTCGTATAATATCGGTATATTACCTGCAGGTAATACACAGGAAATTACAGTCATCATATGATAACTTAAGTTTATTCTGGTATGCAGATCTGTGCCCTAGACTTAAATATTATGAAATATTTAATATATACTTGTAGTAAGTTACCCTCGTTTATGATAATATTTATGAACACATTCATGGAGTAATCATCTTGATCTTGTTATATGCGATCCATCAAGTAAACCATCGTAAGTTATTATTTGATGTTATGAAAGCATCTAAAAGGCGCGAATTTACATCATAATATGCACTCGCTTTTAAAATAACGTCTTTGTTGTCCTGGATTTGGCCCATAAACAGAAAAGGAGCGTAAATAAGATTCATATATTGCGTGAAAATTCAGTCTGATCGCCTGACATTTAATGTCCCGAAAGTAATCATTTAGAATACCTGTAATAATTTTTATATATATATGTATATAGCCCTTCATTCTTTCAAATGATTTTAAGCTAAATTAGTATCATTAAACAAGAATCTGAATGAAATAATGTTGTAACTTAAGATAGCCTTTGTTTTTTTTTTATTTTTTAGAATGTATGGAGTGAAAATGATGACGTGTTGACATACCTAGGGCCTGTTGTGGAGACACTCTCGGGTTGTAAGCTCTATTCAGTAAAAGAAACTCTCAATCTTGTGAACAAGGCGCTAGCTCCGGTAAGTGTCTAACATCTCAAACAAGTCATCTTATCTAACATTGAGAGATAAGTTCAGTTTGCATATCAAAATGTTATATAACTAATGCTTAAACAATGCCTTTATTTTTTTCGCTGGATGTCTTTCGTAGATGTTCGATGCAAACCATTCCGCTGACGTCGATGACGAAGGCATAAGCGAAGATGATTCCGCCAGTGACGATGATGACGATGACATGGATGATATGTATTACGAGGACGATGACCCAGATGCAGCAAATGAAGTAATCGGATCACATGTCAACGAACAAGCCGAGGGCCCGTCTGCTGCCGAAGCTGTACCAGCTCAGTTTGCTGGCAAAGGGTCGGTGACGGCGGTACAACGTCTAATGAAAGGTATTATTCCATACAGGCTAATTTCAGCAGTTAGAATATACTGAACACTTTGACCACATCCGCATTCTTGAGGAACTGTGATTTTGATTTTCAATAGATCAGTCGGAGTTTATTTGTCTTTTGTAAATATTCTAACGAAAATAATGCCGGTCGATAATTATGTAATATTTTGTACCGATAAAAAAATATGTTTGAAAATTACATATTTTCTTAAAGAAATCTGATAATTAATATGGGTAACAACTTGACCTACAATAAATATATTTGTTCGTTAAGTTTATTTTTAAGAAGTTTTATATGTCATCGCATATCTTTGCTATAGATATGCAGTGTTTAGATAAAATGAAGGGCAAAACTGGAGTGATAGGTGAACCAAAGGATGATGACCTATTTTTATGGGTATGCTTTTGTAATTTATGATCGACTCATTTTAATAGTGAAAGTCAACATTTAAAACGATTGAATAATAGTTTGTGTAATATAACAAGGAAGTAGATAAAAGCAGTACAATGTGCAATTACAAGTCTATATTTTTTCAGGAAGTAAAATTAGTTGATATACCGACAGACACTAAATTAGGAAGGGATTTGGAAGCATATTCAAAGAAATTTGGTAGAGAGGTAAGTGTGTCCAACGGAGAAACTTTTGAAAACAAAAGTCATTGTTAGATTTGGACATTTCAGAATGATTATGCTCATTTCTCAAGTAATAATAATCAATATAATCATTGTATTAACATGGTGTTTTAAATATCGCCGTACTCAACATTATTAATACATATACTTAACATTGTACAAATTATTTCATTTATTATCATTATTTATGAAGTAATCAAAGTTCAAAGGTTTGAAATTTGACTTGCACGTTTTTTTCAGAAATGTATATTGATGGAGATGAAATTCCCTCAAGACTATCCGTTTCAGCCCCCTTTCGTACGAATATGTCGGCCAAGGTTTAAATTCCTCACTGGTAAGATTCTTCAGCGAATAGAAATTGAAACGAAGAGCTATGATGTTACGTAAAGTGCTTCGTAAGTCTTATTTTAGGTTTATACCATCTAATAATCAAGAAAAATAATATATTACTTAACCTTTAACGCTGATGGCTTAAACCAATTACTTTGTGTATCCATATAAAATGAATTAGGCTCTATATATTTGTTTAGTATTGCTTCTGGTTTTACTAGCGTTCTTTCTGTTGGTACGTCGAACACATATTAAGATATAACTTTGCTTTAAAAACTATTCTCTTATCCTATGTGTATATTTCAAAAGCAGAGGGATATCGTATAATATTCATCATTTAAATAAATTTGATTTTTTTTTCGACATTCGATAACATCAATACGCCTTATGAATTTAACAAAATATACAAATTTTAATTTATAATAAACATATGCAAACGCTGTAAGCCACTGTTTTACGTTACTGTGATTCGATTCTTTGTTGATATGTTTAGGGCACGTGACAGTTGGTGGTAGCATATGCATGCAGTTATTAACGAAATCTGGTTGGAGTCCATCAAATGATATCGAGGTAGGTATTCGGGCAGTAATTGAGACTTCTTTCATAACCGCAGCTATGTTATATGATTCTTTCACTTAAAATGATAAATAAACACGATTATGAATGTTCAAGGTAAAAACGATGCTTTGGTAAAGCAAGAACTAGTCAATTTCAGAAAATAGTCCATTTCATTAAAACTAAAACTTTGACAATTAAATTATCATCAATGTTAACATATGATAGCATATGTCCTAAATGCAATACATGTATACAATTAGAAATAACTTCCTCTTCATAACATTTAGAATTCCTTGTTATATTTAATAATATATATTTCCTTCATTTCTCTTCTTCTTTTGCATGTAGAGTGTTCTAGTGCAGATTCGCGCCGAAATCTTATCGGACCCCAGTGCTGCCCTAGATAGTGCACCGGATAGAGAATACGATCTGGCAGAGGCACATAGCGCGTTCCAACGGATGGTCGTACGCTATGGCTGGCAATGATAATTGGACTTTGGCATTAATAGAATAATGTTCCTAAAATAGCTTTGCATAGCAATGATACCATGGCTAACGAGGGTACTATACCGTACCCTTTCCAGATATGATGCCATCTTAGTATTTCGATTAATTAAGGACACATATCGTGTAGATGTGTAGTACACGCATATCCATGGTGGTTAAATATGACGGAACAAAAACTGTTTAATCTAGATTATGTGCTTGGGTTACTACGGGGGGTTCGATGTGATCCCGGATGCGAAGTACGGAAAATTGTAATTACACTTACAGTTTATCTTTCAATATTGTATAGATTTGATAAAGATATGGATTATTTAAACTATAAAAAACCTGCATTAAATTGCGTTGCATCTAATCTTTGCAAATTTGTTGCCACATGCTGTTTTAAGAATGAATCTGAGAACATTCCGGATATCTTACAATATGAGAAATGTTAAGTTTGCATTTAATCGAGACCTGTGATTTTTGTTGTATGTGTATTGATTTTTTAGATGTTTGCATGCAAAAGTACATTTCAATTTTGTAGAATCTTCGATTAAGACACATTTCCTGTTAGTTATCATTGTTAAGAATTGTTACTGTATGAGTTGAATAAAAAGGATATGCTGATATCATGGTGTCAACCAAGACTTTAAACGATTAGTTCACCATAATCCTTAAAGATTTATTTGCTTATGCTCAAATTGGCTTATATTTTGCTTCAAAATTAAGTTTCTTTTCAATTCTACATGCTTTCATCTGCTTATGACATTATCGACACCATTGGCCGCTGTCGTGAATTATATTTTACCTATGCGAAATTCAATATATTATATCGATAATTAAAAACTTGTGTGAGATATATTTATGCTATGTGTTGTTTGGCCTAGTAATAATGATATATCACAAAACCCATTCGCAGATAGTAAGGATGGACCCCGTATATTTACAAAACCAGCCAAAACGAGGTATTCGCTAAGCATCGACTTTATTTGTAGCTTATTTATATCATATACATTTGTTTATATCATATTCGTTTTATATAGGATACACTTTAAAATTAAATGTATAACATCATAGTAGGAAATGAAGTGTCGACTCGATATGAATATATTATCCCTTTGAGTTGAATAAACAAAACAAAAGGTACATAGAATTCTATCAATCTTATTGTTGTAATATTGCCCATACTTAAACTAGAAAATTATAGATTATATATCTTTGTTCTGTCTGTGTATGCTCTTCAGCTTTTTAAACAGAAAACTAACATTTTATAGTTAAAGTACATAGTAGTGTCCACGGTCTAGTCGCCCATTCGTCTGTAAAGCAGTATAGTTTGGTGTAATGAGCTAATCCTTTGGTTTTTAACTGATCAACATAGAACCTTTGGGAGTCTCTTTCCTTTTTGGCCGTGACATATGTCTTATATTAGCCCCACATATGTGTGTTCACTTCTTAATAATATCCGCAGTAATTGGATTTCTCTACTTGTAAATGAGAAAAAAATATACAATTATATTACAAACTAAAAGTAATAAAGAATAGTGTGTTTTTAACTTTTTTTTCGAAACTGACCAAGAGTTTTACTTTGTTTCACTTCGTTTGGCAGCTTGTTCCAAAGTTGTGGCCCAACCATGCAAAAGGCTCGGTCACCACCATATTTCCGAGTCGTTCGAGGAACAGTTAGGTTATGAAGGTGAATCGTGCGTCGATAACGATTTTGTTCGGGGAAGGAAAGTAAATTTACTAGATACTCAGTAGCATTGTTGTTAAAACACTTATAAACCCAGATGAGTATTTTGAATTCGATTATAGCCCGGACTGGAAGCCAGTGTAGCTCCTATAATGCATCCGAAATGCTGTCGAATTTACGGCGTTTTGTTTGAAAATCGAAATAATGTTTACTTATTTTAAAGAATATTTCTTGATTATTTCAATATATATGCATTATTCAACTATATATTTGACCCACTTCCAGTTTTTTTTATTCAATGTATTGTAAAAGAAAACTTCTTTCGAATATGAAGGCTCTTACAAAAGAGCCTGTTTAGGTAATTGTGGATACATATGTTTATTCAATGATTGCCTAATGTCTATAGGGAAATAAAATTTAAAAGTCGGTCTTCATACTGAGATCAAAATAGTTACATTATAGATTTTCAACAAATCTAATCTAAATGTCCTTTCTTGCCTCAATATTGGTCGATAAGTTTGATTTTCTCTACTAAAATTAGGCATAATTATTCCCAAAAATAAAAGTGTTATATATTTGATATATTTATATTTTACGCTTTGAAGGATCGGGCTCCATGAAATAAAATTGCAACATAAATTTGATATCACGAGTTATATGTCAAAAGTTCTCATATCTACAAAATAAATAGGTATCTTATAACTGCCCTTATTTGTTACTAACTTTAAAACTACAATGGAACAAATCTTAAAAATCTCCAATCGATTTTGGTCAGAATTCACAAATATATTCTTACAGTTCGGGCTATTTTCACAATTTTCACTTAATCTTAAAAAATAGTACCTTAATGTCGAAGTGACAATGACACATCCTGTTGCGATAGATACATGTAAGGACTCAATATCGAAAAATGTAGTGTATATCATAAGTGTTCACATTTATGCATTAAAACTCTCAAGAACAACACTCCTTTATCTCCATACTTTATGTTGATAGTTGATATCAATATTCCTTTTTTTTTCAAATACCGAACTTTTAAACAAGTGAGATATATTGGCAATGTTGGGTCAAACGTCATGTACATTTTATTAACATCTAATTATATAAATTGAAATAAATCAATCGCCCATTTGATATCATATTCAATTTTCAGTGTCTATGATTTCTTCTTGAACTTTCAAGCCACCTGTATCGTAATGCTCTATGAAGGCTTATACATTTTCATCAACTACGATTTCTTCATAAATATCTTTTTCTAAACATTATAATTGATTTAGTCGTTATCGAAGTTGTGTTTGTATAGATTCAACTTTACACAACCTTTTAAAAGGGTGACAAGCAAAAGCAAATCATCCAGCTTTTTTGTTCTACGCTCCATGCATGCATTGCTTTCACACATTCAAAACGTTACCCAGTTGCTCACGATATTCTTGCAGAATAACAACATGGTTTTCAAATAGTTTTATAGTGTAAGATAAAAGATAAGTAAATTTTTAAAACGATCTAATTAGTTTTCATTTAAGTGCTCAGCAATGACACTGTGCAACAGGTAAATATATTTAATTAATATAAAAGTACTGAATGAAAGTAAGGGTAAAGTACTTGATTGGTCTAGTGTCTATAAATCTATCTATCTATCCGCATAGCGGCCACCCTCAGAGGTTTTATACATTCGCTCCTCTTTAAATAATGACAACATATCGCACTAGTTTGGTTTTCATAAAGTAATAATGAAATATTTTCTTTCATTTTCCATTGGCACCATCCTTGGACTTCTATTGACATGAAATTTTTACTCTATAATGTTGTAAATGCAAACAACTCTTGACGTGTCAGAAAAATAGTTAGCTAGGAACATAGCTTAGCTAGCACTTGGTCAGTTGAAAAACTCTTACCATATGAACAATACAGAATGGTATTGCCAGCCACATTCTACAAATTTTAACATTTAATAAGTCAGTTTATGTGAATATGAAGTAGCAAATAGAGGGTGTTTTTCTTGCCTCAAACGTTTTAGGTGCTGATTATGGTTTGAAGCCGTTTTTGGCTAAATTATGGATTTATAAACTTTCCAAGATGCGCGATATTGTCACTCAAATGCACAGAGGAAATTTTATGCACTTTCGCGTTACCTAACTATGGATGTGCATGTTAGGATGGATTTTCATTTAGTAATGACATAATCAGGAAATTACCCTGCCTATTTGACCAAATAGTTGCCCTGAAAGAAGTTGAGGCAAAATAAGCAGCATCCTAACGGTCCCCTCTATCAAATACGTTCCCAACCGGAATTCTTAGCTTATATATGAACTCCTAATATCGAAACTAATATATATGTATATAAATATTTGAAATGGTGGATCATGAGCGATCCTCAAAAAGACACATGCTACAAATATCACAAAACTGTCGTTAGTGTGTTTCGTGTTTTTAAACTTGATTGGTCGTTTAAGTTACGTTTCTAATTATGGACGACATTTCAACAAATGCTAGCAAATTCAAAGTGTTATGAGAGAGGTTGTACAGATATGGGTAATCCAAGGAAATGACGTCAACGAACCAGTAACAAGCAATGTGATTGCTGGGATGAGTATTATAAAGGATAAGAATCAGATGGAAGATTCTTGTGTATCTGATAAAAAAAGAGGAGCGGATGTCAGCTCGGATTTATATGTGTACATATGTGATAAGGCAATAAAATCCATGAAACTATGATATTTTGTGGTGTACGATTCAGATACTAAATTCAAATGACGATTTGGATTAATACAAGCTAATGACACATTATTATTGTGTCAAAATCGATTCAAATGGTCAAAATTATTTGGAGACATTGGATTTATTTTTTTTCTCGGATGTTTACTGCAGAGCAAACTGGCAACGCGGAAGTGTTTTTCAATGCGGAAGTGTAACTTCATAAAAGAAGCGTCACCACCAAATCTAAGGATATTGGAAATATATTTTATTCAATTTTTACTTAACATTTATGTGATCAATGTATATTGATGGTAATTTTTGGATGACATTCGATAATAGAGCTACCCACTCCAAATAACTGTCTCCCGCGAAAATCCTGACATTTTGGAAATTTTCAGCCAAATACATAGATAGATGTAGATTTACGGGATGAATGCGGCTAGATTCTTATCCCTTTTATAATATTGATCCCATTGATTATTTTTGAGAAATACAGGCTATTAGCACGACGATTTTTATATCACACCAAACTCTCTATTATCAGTGATGTCATCACACAAATGCAAGAGTACCAAAAGTGAATCCCGACCCGCAAACTGGCCCATTCACTGTAAATTTCGGCGATTTATTTTATGGTTTCGGGATAAATTTGCTCGCACTTTTCTTGAAGCTGATGTAAACATTTGCATCATGTCTTAAATTTAAATCAATTAAGCACTCGTTTGTACTCACATGTAATTTATAAAACAAGAAATAAGATGTCTAAATTTTACAGGCCAAACAAACTTGTTTTCAATTTACAAGGTTAGTAATTCATGAAATTTGTGGGCGATAATATGGTACTCTGAAAAATGTTCACTGGCAAAAGGGTCACCCTTTCTCATCTTATTATTGTTCTATTATTTTCACTTAAATTCTGCTTAAATTATATGTTATATTTTCCCTCAAATAATATTATCGTGCCATATTTTATATTACAAGTTAAATGTTCAAGAAAGTTCTAGATTTTTCTGTTCTGGATCTGATCGTCATCAATTAATAATTTTATCGGTTAAGCTAAAAATGTATACATAGTCATTAGACGATGTGTACGTAGAGCTAAACGCTCAACTGTCATACTACATTAGACGCTTTTGATAAACTGCACATCTGTAAACAATTGATAGTTTGAAGTTCTTATACAAGACCTGCTGATTGGCATTGGTCGAAATGCTTATTTATTTATTTATTTATTATCATTCAGCTTTTCTAAACATAACAATTAATTGTAATTGATAGCAGATAGTAAAATAAATGAATAATTATAATAAAAAAAATATTAATTAGAAATATATATATATATTCAAATCATCGTAAAAAATAAGACAAACAAAATAATAAAATGGTTTATGTGTTATATCAAGTTGATCAATTTTAAAATATAAATTATAACATACATTGCGTTATTGTATGAATTCAAGTTAAATATGCGTAAAGTCTTTGAAATATGAGTTTTTAATATAAAAAAAAACTGTATATTCAGTTGCAGACAAAGTCCACAGCTCTGATGAAAGCTCCAGTCCCGAAGCAGATGAGCAAGATGACGAAGACGACAGATCAGAAGCGAAACATACGGATGGAGTTTTGGTCAACAAGAGAATGCCTCCTGCCAATCACTTATTGTTCATTGCATTGTTGGAACATTTGTGTTCTGTTTATGAAAAAGATCCGGTGAAGAGTGAACAACTTTTTCATGGTAAGTGATTTTATATGAGCCACAAACATTAAGTTCTAAATTTTATATTTCTCAATTACAAATGTTCGTTGGTACACGTACTTTATTAGGCAATTCCTTGCTAAAAGTTAGAAACAATGTATGTACAAGTATATATAAGCAACATCTATATTAACGACACTTTAAAAGAGAACATTTTTAACTACAAACTCATTTGTTTTCCTGATTTGTAGCCATATGCAGGCAACTTGCGAAGTTAAAGATGATGAATCCATTAGGTGCGGTTGATGAGCTGAGTACAATCACGTCTCAGTACAAGAAAGGATTTTTCGGGTTGATTAGGGGCGCACTTGCAGAGATTAACCAGGTTACTTAGAATCCTTGCACTTGTAACTCTAGGAAAACTAATAGAATAGTGCAAGAAATGGTTTCGTCAAGATTATATTGTTTTGAGATTATCGAACCATTGTATATGAGTAAATAATCAAATCATCATTGTAACAAACACGCACTTTTTAACTGTGTTCAGATTTATCGTTAATTCACTGCTTTAATCATATTTTATCCAGAAATCTTTTTGTCATATTTGTCAAAATGGGATTCGATTGTATTTCTCGTGATCTGCGATTCGTTTCCTGTGGTGGTTCTTCCTGTGGTGGTTCTTCCTGTGGTGCATCAATCCATGGCCACCACCTGGCTCGTATTTTTAGCACCTGCTGTGTGATGTCTGGGTTCGTCCAATCAGTTTCAGTTTTTGTGCGCCAGGACTCGAGAAATGCTTTGATTGACAACCATTTGCGTGAAAAAATAATGGGCGCGAACTCCTGTTTTTTATATGCAAGACTGTAGTCTAAGATACTGTAATTTTCCCTGCAGTTGAATGTTTGTTCGCTAAATGTTTTTAAGTATTCATATAATTCGCCCCATTCTGTAAGAGAATTAAGGGCCCTTTCTTCATCTGCCACTACGGGTCTCAAAACGATCTTGTGTTCTTGTTTAGCAAGGGCTAGTTTGTTTTCGGCCAACCAGTGTCGAATTTGGCGAACGATCGCGAGGGCTGTTTTCTTTTTGAGGCAACAGGAACCTTTTGGAGGAGAATGGGTATCATGTGCGCATTTCATGGGGAACAGTGGGTCATGGTTAGTTTGAACGATCTGTGTCCCTCCTTGAGAAGTTGCTCTTCCAAGATTGTCAACCATTGTTGCAGAGGAGGCAGGATCTATTTTCTTTTCCAGGATCTCGTATACTTCTTCTGCAATATCGTAGGCGCTTTTCTGGGGTGTTGTCAACATTGCGTTTTTCTGACTATCAACAGATATCGGCAAAGGTTGAAACAATGAAGGGAATCGTGCCATTGTCACGGCCTCTAGCGCTTGTTGTGGCTGTCCTTTTCGTTTGCGATCGATTTCTAGAACGGACTGCTTAAGCATGTATGATGTCACAAATTCCTCAGCATCTACTTCTTCACAAATCCGCAGAGATCTTATATCGCGGGGTTTACATATAGATGTCAGGCGACATGCTTTGGCGATGATGTATCCCTTTTTGAGGTCGTCCGATAGTCCACCAATGGCGTCCGGATGGGCATGTTTCCCTTTGCATCGTGTCACTTTATCGTCGACGTTATTGTTGTGACGGGAAGCTTTCATGATTGGACAAACTTGGGGTAGTTGTCGCCATGCAAATACGAATACGTTCCTTGCCACGCCTGGAACTATGCTATCTTCATCGGCCCCAAAACAGCATCCTGTTGGTATATCGAAGGACAGAGCTAAGTCAACACTCACTTGCATGTCCTTAAATATTTGTCCGAGCCATTTGAGTCGCAAACAGGACACTTGATCTTTTCTATCTAACGCATACTTATCTACAAATAAACGCTCGGATGAGAGTTGGATCGCCTTTTTTCGCAGTATTTCGGCTACGATGGAGTAGAATGCCTGGGCGAGGTCGGTATGCATTTTCGCGTGAGTCTTTTTCTTGAAGTACTTCTTCCAAGGATGTATTCGAAACAAACTCGTTGGATCCGTAAGACCTGCTTGGCGCAGGTCTGCATCGGTTAGACGGCATTCGATATCGAATTCATTCGGCATAAATGTTTTCGCACCTTCCATTGTACTCCCGGATATGACAGGTTTGAAAGCAAGGTGCTTTGTTTGCTCTGAGCCTTCGATTTCCCCTGCTAACTTGTGTATAAATTCGGAAACCGCTTCGTAAACCATATGTGATTCTTGGTTTTCTTGTTTTGCATTGCATCGGAACGCTGCCTCTTGAAACTGTCTTGCTGAGATAGCAGGAGTATCAATATAATCAACATCTATTCTCAATTTAGTGTCACATTTTTTAATATAGTTTGTCCAGTTCTCAAAGCCCAGGCCTCCCTTGAATTTGATGACGCTTCTATTATAAACGAGATAAATCCGGTTCATTCCGGGATTTCCCTGGTTCATTTCAAGGAGTTCCATTTGATAGCCTGTTATTTCCGAAGGATCGAGAGTCGAACTCAAGATATCGAGAATATCAGAGGTTAATCCCAACGACGTTGCGTATTGAAAGGGACTAAGGCCATTCCACCGGATTCGCAAGTCCGCGCCATGGGATTCAAGTAGTTTGATTTTCGCCTTGGATTTCATGCGAATAGCGCAATGCAGTGCGGTTTCGTTTCCCGGATACGATCCGTTTACATTGACCCCATAATGCAACAGTCTTTTGCAAATGGACAAAGGACATCGTTCGATCGCCGCCGCTAGAGTATGTTTCGATGCGTTTACGGCCGGGCGATATTGGCATATCATATCGAGAAGATCCCAGAAGTCATAATCATATTTGCTACAATCCCCGAATCGCTTCAGATGAAGTGAAAGTGGACTTTCGCCGTTGGTATCAAGTATCATCATGCTCTTTTTCATGTTTCTTGTTTCACATAGATATTGCACAATTCGACCGAAATTCCGTCCCACTGCAATGTGCAAGATGGTTTGATTGTTATCATCAATACTGTCATAATCAACGGCAGGATGTGTCAATAAGACATCAATCTTTTCCATATCACCGGACTGCACCGCAGCGTGCAAGATAGTGCGGCCATGCTGATCTTTTTCGTCAAGCTTACACCGTGGATCGAATAGTATCAAGTCGAGAATTTCCGGAGGCACTTTGAATTCCAAGGCGGCAAATAAAGCATTTCTGTTCCACCTACTCTTAACATTAAGGTTAAGTCTTTCACAACCAAGCAAACGTTCTACAATATCAGTGTGTCCATTTAAAATTGCCATGTGTAATAGAGTCTCTTTTTGACACATGCTTTGAAAGTTTATGTCAAAATTTGGATCATCTATAAGAAATCGTACTTTATCCATATTGCTCATCCAACGTAATTGACCAGCGTTGGCATGTCCTTTTATGATGTCTTCATAGTTCGAATTCCTTGAATACAAAATTCTAGCCTCAGCGCGGTAAGTGGAAAGGTTTTGAATTAGATATGCCATTTTGATGCGGAATATATGTATATTTTAAACTTACTGGGTTACTGTTATCAGAATATATCCAAAATTTATTTCATTTTTTGCTGAATTTGGTTAATTGTATTTTTTATTCATTTTCACATTATCTACAAACATGGATAAACCCTTCATTTATTTCATGTTTCCAGTGGCACTTTGCCTTTTTTATATAAACGTATATTGAATGACTTGCTTCCTCTCCATTAAAGAAGCGAAAACCGAAACTACGCTTCAGGAATTATATGTTTACCAACACAGAGTAATACGTGCTTAAAGATTCACGGCCGATTAGCTTAGTAAATCAGATTTTTTTTCCTTTATGACATAGAATATGGCTCAAAGTTTTGTCCAAGTTTTTTTTGTCGGGTTTAACGTACTAAGTATTGTGTCTAGAATCTAAATAGTGTGCCTCGGTTTTAAATGCGTCGACAATTATTAATAATCAGATTTCTACCGAAGGCCATGCCACATTAAAAGCTAGAAATACATTAGAAAACACAGTTTTGAAGGGGAAACAATCTTCGAAAAAGCTTTCGATGTGCCCAGACCCTACCGGTTTATTTTTTTGTCTTATCAGATAATGTTTGCCATTTCTCGAGGAGAAAGGCGTCCAAATAAATAGGCCTAATTTATGCCTTATTTTTTAACTTCTTTTTCTATATTTTTGTTTCTTCAATATTAGCTAAAGGTCGTAAATGCGCATTGGCATATACCGTAACCAACTCTTTTGCCAATTATTGAATTTCTGCATAACAGCTAATGTACCGTAATTCTAATATTGTTACGTGTGAGAGTGAGGCTTCATATGTCACGGAATTCTCTAAAACAATTGTAAACAACAACTCAGATTAAGATCGTTTTACTGTTAATTGTATTAAAAAACATTAACAAGCATAAATATATCAAAATAAAATCTATAGAATACAAGATTTGCACGAAGGTCTAGGATTCAAGAAAAAATATCATAAAAAATGTCCATGAGACCAGTCAAAATATATCCGATGAAGTCATTGAAATCGAGTTTATATGTATTCTCCATCACAGAGAATGAGACAATGCATGGAGTGCGGATTTATAAGTATTTGTCTAGTCAAATGAATTTTATTTTCTTCTCTTTTTCATAGGCGACCCCTGCGCTTTCCTTAAGGGATAGAGCAGCGATTCTCCTGCAGCCCAGGTACGAACCTCTAACATAGAGTCTATGTTAAAAAAAAATGGTCTTATATACAATTTCTCATATTACATTTCTTTCGTTTAGAAAATTAACAGATTAAAACTCAAAAAGAAGGATAGTGATACAGTAACATGTATAACATATAACAATTTATAATGATTTACATGTATTTAATAAATCATTATATGAATTCTGAAACTTTTTTTATACATATCCTGATGGTACTGAATGAGAACGATGAATTAATCCTTATAAAAAAAGTCAGTGATTAACATTAAAACACATAGGCCTACAGCTTAATCAGATTCCTACATTTTTAATGAAAATTCACCTAAAGACTTATCAATCCAACAGATCCTTTAGTATTTTAATTTTTAAAACAGATTGCAGAAGCCAACATATCCTTTGCTATTTCTATATTAAAACCAGATTGCAGAATCCTCAGCATCCCAGCTTGAGCATATCGGATATCCTTGGTTTCCACACGTCGCGGTATCGAGATGAATACGTGGAACTTGGCATGCTGGGGCGGGGTGCCTATGGGCGCGTGTATCAGGTAGATATTAAAGGACATCCCTTTTCATTAATAACAACTGATACAAATGGAAAATCGGAAATGCAATTGATGCATAAATGGATTCGGGATAAACGAACTTAAAGGAATCCTTATTCGCTAACAGAGCTATAGGCTACATGTATTTTAATGAAGCCACAAACACGCTTTTAGGTGAGAAAAAAATATACTTTTCAGTTGGTGAAAATCGTGTATTAGGATTGCCATTTGACAGCATATACATGTACATAAACTGGCCTACCAAGGCTACCATGCATATGTAGCTGTAATTTCTATAATTATCCATAAATAGATAACGATAAGGTATTTATTTTTTCTGTCATAGGTGAAAAATAAACTGGATTCTTGCGTGTACGCAGTCAAGAAAATCATATTTAAAGATACAAGACCAGAAGTTTGGTATAAAGTAAGTCGGTCATGGCACTGCTATTTCTTGCAATAGTCGTTTTAGTTTTTCAGAAACAAAGATGTATTATATCAGGAGCTTCATTTCAAATGAAATTGCATCATATAATATGCATAAATTCAATATCCATGGACCATATTTATCGAAATCTAAGTTCGACGTCAATATCTTACCAGATTCACGATAAGTAGAATGTAGCTTATTTCGCACATTTTGACCTCCTGCATTCTTTATAAATACGACATTCTGATTTCGTTATACATTGTAAGTATATAAATGTAATTCCATAATGTACTCTTTCAGATATTGCGAGAAGTCAAGCATTTAGCCGCCCTGACACATCCACACATAGTGCGCTACTACACGGCATGGTTAGAACAAGAACCGCTCGCAGTGTCACCGGCCATTTTACCAAATACACCGGCGTTTGAAGGGAGTTCGCATGATAATGACTTCTCACTACCACGTCCTGTATTTCAACCGGCCATCACATATCCACAAAGGTAGGGTTGATAGCATAACAATTGATGCTAGGTTTGTTCTTATTGGCTATATTAGCCACGGCTTGCTTTCACAAGCCGTGGGTATTGCAATCACTTTCTGTTGTTTAGTTAGTTAGTTGGTAGTACGTAAACTTTTTTCTTCTCAGCGCTT
>LQRL01114156.1:121373-136545 GCA_001703475.1 Hydroides elegans
TCAAACTTTTTTTCAAACATCCATATAAGGTCTTCCATACAGGGTGTGCTTCTATAAGCAATTGTGCTTATATAAGCATTTTTAAAATCAAAAACCCGTTTTCGTGCATGACCACTAGCGTTGCCACTGGATGCAGTGAGCGATAATAGTTATAATGCAACAGCTGAAATTTTGTTGTTCATCAGCAATTATGTAAGATGTTGTTTTTTTCCTAAATAATGGGTATTTCATTCAATCAAAAAACATAATTTTCGCTAGCAATCTTATAAGAGAGCATTATATAACACAATGGTTATGGCTGTCGGGTATCTTGGGTAGTCGGAAACCCGAAACCCTATAATCCGAATGATCGAAATCTGTGTTCGGGCACCCGAAATGTTGCATTTTGGGAAAAAAATGACAAATTATTTGACTCATCAAATTGTTAAGTTATAGGCAAATTAACATGTTTCTGTCATCTGAAGTCTATTGAATCACTGCCCAGATAGATTTCAGTTGATCTTACGCTCGATAATAAAATTACAGCACGAGTAAATGTTAATCTTAAGAAAACATGTTCTGAGAACTTCGGGTCGGGTTCGTTTTTTTTTTTTCGGGTGTTCGGGTTGCAAAATAACCGACCCGACACAGCCCTTCATTGTGTGCATGTCCAAATGAAAGACCAATAATGATTGAAAAAGTAACCTTTTGAAAAAAGACTGGTTTTTATAACGGCAATGGATAATGTATCGAATATATCTTTCATTCGTTATACGATGCTTATAACGCTTTTGGAAGGCTGTACCCTCTCACGAATTAATCTGATTAATATATTAACTAAAGCATAAGATACCTCCTCATATTATTTTTTGTTATGTCTTTGTTATGAACAATAAAACAAATTACATGTATCGTTAACACTATACTTAGATAACAAAATAGAAAATATAACATGCGAGCTGTGGCACACTGTCCTTGGACAGTCTTGTTTTGCTCAGACTATCACTTCTTTCTCTCGTCTTTTATACTTTTGGTTCTTCTTATCTTGCATTCCTTACATATACTTCTTCTTTCCACTCACATTTCCTGCTTTGCTTGCATGATTTCATCCACCCCTCTCCCCTTCATTCCTTCATTCCCCTCTCCCTTCTCGATTCTTTTTCAATATTTTTTTTCTTCCACTCTTTGATATATGCAAACTTGCTCATTTGGTTCGTACATTCATTTGTGAGTTGTAAAATAATGAAGATAAGGATGAGGTTATCTTATTATGTTATTTCAAAATGCGTCTAAAAGTTCTTCTTTTCCTAATTTACAGGGATACTGAATCAGAAGGCAGCGCCGAATCCGACGGTGTCCTATTTGATTCGCGCGTCTCGCACGAGGAGGAGCAAAAAGAAAACTCATTTTCCAAAGTCATTCCTCATGCAACGGAAGATGAGTCACATAGTATATTGTTTGAGGAAGGATCGCGTGAAAGCCATATCACAGTATTAGAGAGCGGCCAAAGTCTGCCCGTTCGACCGAAAAGGCTTAAGCATGTGGATCCGCCGTTAAATGTGAGTTTAGATTGAATAATAGCTTTAACTTTATATTGGCTTTAGTACACCCCACGACATGATAAGGTACCCGGTAATCAATGAAAAAGGTTCCCTATATAAGGAGGTAAGTACACTTTCATCGCGTTTTTGTATCGAGAATGTGTCCCGTGACCACAATCCATGATATGCAAATTTAATACATAATTCAAAGAACTTAAAATAATATATCGCCATATGATTGACAAAGTGCATGTGGATGTTAGATTTTATTCTCAAACGATTCAAATGAAGTCGAAATCTTGATCTTGTTGCAGATGTTCCGAGTTGCCATGTTCATTCAAATGGAGCTGTGTGTCTCCACATTAACCGAGTGGATCAACACTCGTAATAAATCCATTCTTACTGCCAAATGTACAGGTAAACCAAAAAATCTATAATGAATTTACTAATGAAAATCACTGTTAATGACATTTTTGTTGTGACCTATAACTCAATGTATTATCAAGTTGTTTCAAACCAACGATACGATAAATCAATCTTGCTGTTTTATTCTTTATTCATTAGCGTTGAGTTTCGGTTTTTGTCAACATTTGGGATCGGGTGGAATATATAAGAACATTGACCTATAATCTAAAATAATAATATGATAATCGCACATGCGATCCATTTATTGCATAGATTATTAAAATATGATATTATTGTTACTAAAACTAATCTAGCTTTAAAATATCAAATTAATAGCTCAATTATTTATTTGATATTATAATTCTTACATTTCAGATGATGATAAATCCATTGACTCTCCAGAATGCATTAGAATCCTGAGACAGGTGTTCAAAGCTGTTGAGTACATTCATTCCCAGAATCTCATTCACAGGGATCTCAAGGTAATTTTAATCATGTGAAGAGTTAATGTGATTTTTTTCTAGTATTGAATGTTTTATTATCTTCGCCAAAATATGAGTAAGCTATTTTAAAGAATATTTTTAGAAGATTTATATGGTTTGGTTCATTTTGCAATTCGGTATGTGTTTTTTTTTAATCACACTACGTTTCTGCGGTTTGGCAAACTCATTCGAAATGAATATTATTTTCGAAATAATATAGACGTCTATCATATTCTTGAAAAAATACTAGTTTATATATTTATCAATCCAAATTATACAGTATTTTGTAACGTTATTTCTTTTACCCTGAAATATTTGATTAATCATCTTAAAAACTGAAAACATACATAAATTTATGCTTTCAGCCCAAAAATATATTTGTCTGCTACACACCAAGCGGTAAAGTCCTGGCCAAAATCGGCGACTTCGGTCTAAGCCGATCTCTTAGCAACTCACCGCCTACGTCACCGGAAGACGTCACAATGGCGTCACATCCAGGATTTCAAGGTAATACAATTAGATCTATAATTTAGATGTAGCTTCTCAAACAATAAAATTTAAATGTAGATTCAACATAGCATTGGGGTTCTGAAGAATATTATCGTGTTTGATCCATTGTTGGAACTCAATATTGTTTTAGGTGTGTCGTAGTAGAAGAAGTAGCTTTTATAATAAAAGTTGTAACCCGCGACCTATAATATTAACATAATGCTTTGAAGAACAAACTTTGAGCAATACATTGACATATAGAAAACAAAACCAATGTTTTAGGAACAGTATTAAGTTGTACCCGGCGCCTGGAATATCATGAAAACATGCTTTAAAGACACTTTTCGTAATACATTGACATATGGGAAACACACAGGACTCTTTTCACAACCTTTAAGTCTAGAACAGATTTTCATTTTGTGCTAGCATTGACTTGAATTATGAAATTGTCCAACAATGTTTTAGATTAAAAAAAAAGTCCATTTCTTTCACAATAATCGATGACGTCATCAGCCAAACGACCAATGACGCCACATCCGGGTGTCTCAAGTACACCATTGAGCGACGAGGACGTGTTCGAGTGGGACATGTACACTTTCGGTGTCGGGACGACGATCTATGCGGCACCTGAACAGCTGACGGGGTGCATGTATAATCAGAAGGTGTGTGTGTAAAATAATGCGATAAGCGGATCGTAGAAAATTTAAATTATAGTTTTTTTTTAATAGGCATCATCAAAATTTGTTTTTGTAGATTGAATTTGTACATTCTTTGTTTTAACATTTAAAAAAAGGCCACGTTACATTGCCATTTATGATTTGCATGACTGAATCATTATGGTCCCTTTTATGGTATTCTAGTGTATTATGACGTTCAATGCTGACATCAAAGATAACACAATGGAAATACGGGAGATACAAAAAATCTAATTTAATTTTGTATACTTTCTACATGTATGTTACATCAAATTAAATGCATATATTAATATGTATGCTATATAGAAACAAAATCAAGAACAAATATATTTTATCAAAGCAAGCGTTTCCTTTCCGTTTCCCCAGTATGATATCTACAGATTGGGTATTGTTAAGTGTATGTAAATTGCAATAAATATACATGTTATCAAGTTTTATTTGTTAAAAGTAGATGCTAAGTATATAATGATATAAGTAAAATAGATAATCTTTAGCAAAAGTTCAAGCAATAAAAATACAATGTAAAGAAGTGAATAAATAAAATGACTTACTGTATACTCTATTTATTTAAACAGTCGGATGTCTATAGCTTGGGTCTCATCACCTTCGAGCTGCACCAAGTGTTTGGCACCGCGATGGAACGAGTACACTGCTTGGGTCAGGCGAGGAAGGGCGTGCTGCCCGAGAGCTTCACACAACATTGGCCCGTGCATGTATGATATTAGTTTTGAGCTGTATGAACCCACAACAAAGTAGAATATAACTGTATGTACTTCAGCAGCATGTTAAATTTGGTTGGTTGAGGGGCTTAGGTCCGACGAAAGTTATTCGGAACTTGGTAGTTGGATGTTATACGCAAGTGCATAATTGAATTATAATTGAATTATAATTTGAATAACGACCTTCCCCTTTTAATTACCTTGATAGAATAAAGGGGGCGGGGGATGCTGTTCCGGTCGGGTCGGCATTGATTATCTAAAAATATATTTTCCGCTCATTTTCATCTAAGTATGGGTCAATTGAAATTTATTGTTTCAGAGTATGTTCATCAGCCAGATGCTAAGCGAGGACCCCGATAAGCGACCATCAGTTTCTCAACTCTTACAGGGGGAACTCTTCAAATCAAAAGACGAAGTAAGTGGATATAGCATATCTACATGTCTTGTATATCGATCGTCTTTTGTAAAAAAAAAAAAATATATACAAAAAAGTTTCAACTTTGATCTTTTAACCAATGAAATAACCTCTGTGTAAGGTGCAAACAAATATCATATTTCAAAATAAATCCCTATAATAATAATTATTAATTTAGTAATTCATCCTCATTGATACAATTTCTAAAAAATGTCAACGTGCAATGATTTAGAAAATCTTGATTATTAAATTATGAGATAATTCATAAAAAATCATAGCCTAAATTTCTAATGTAATTATAATTTTATTATGTCTGTTCATTTTAGATAATCAAAGATCTCAAATCCGAAGTTGCAAACGAAAGGACGAAAGTCGATGAATTGACAGACACTGTGAAAGCTCAAAGACTTGAAATCGCCAAATTACGACAAGAACTTTTGGATCTCAGGCAAAATTCAGTTACTCTCCCTTTTGCTACCAACAGCTGACATAAGATGGAAGAATAGAGTATCTAGATAGTTAGGAAATTGATTGTTGGTTTGCATGGAAACTGTATTGTTATTATGTATCTAAGAGCTTAATTTATTCTAGAATTTTATTTTTCAGTTTTCTTACTGCCATATTATAGTTTTGAATGATATAAGTGATATGAATGAGTCATAACAAGTACGATATCTATTCGATATCATGAATTTCAGAAAGCAAGAGGAATTGTCCATTACGTACAGTATTATTGTTCAACACCTGAAAAAATGTAGCTCTATCTATGTTAGAA
The DNA here is from genome assembly GCA_001703475.1 of Hydroides elegans. Taxonomy (NCBI): domain Eukaryota; kingdom Metazoa; phylum Annelida; class Polychaeta; order Sabellida; family Serpulidae; genus Hydroides; species Hydroides elegans. The sequence continues at coordinate 126,874 of LQRL01114156.1, forward strand.
ATTGCATGAGGCTTTATAGATAAGAACATGCATGTGTTTTTGTTCACAAAAGTTTTAAGGTTGAATATAACTAAACAATTGTAGGATCCTGTTAAATTATCATTATGATTGGTACAAATGTATAACAAATCAAGGGTCGATAGAAAAGATTGGAATGTATTTACAAAATGAGGACATAGTTAAAATTGTCTCGTCTTGTTTCAATTAAAAGTCAAGTTTCAAGTAAAAAATAAATAGACCTCTAATGAGAAAACTTTTAAAATTGAATAATTATTCCACTCCTAATTAAAATTCCCTCAGGATATGTTATTTCGATTGTTTACTTTGATAACTTTATTTGACAACATTCTTGATATTGTATTGTTATTGCGTGACTACTTTTGTGTGCTATAAAGAAATGATCAATTGAACGCTGGTTCATATTGAAGCACGTCTAATCTAATTGTACTACATCAGAAAAAATAATAATCGTAAACATAATTTCAATTCAATAGAGATATCTTGTATTTCTCATAATATTACCTAATGGTTACATAATATCTTTCAAAATAGATATGATGCGCTAGAATTATTTGAAAACCCTCTTTCGGGTAATATTACAAGTATGATGAGCATAATATTCCTTGTTTTCAGTTAATTAGCTTCGTATAGATAAAGGAAGTGAGAAATAATGCCTAAACATGTTTGTGCAATTGCGGATCTGTCATAAATATCCTCCAAATTCAAAACATTTACGTGTGAATTATTCTGTTAGCAAACAAGGAAACTGAAAGTTGCATTATTAATCCTCAGAAAATATTTTCGTAAAAATATATAGCTTGTAGACGATATGTCGAATCTTTTTCAAAAAAGATTTCGAAATTTTTCAATACTAATCAAAAATGTTTTCATTTATTAAAAATCCTTACTTAAATGCCTAACATCGTAAAGATAGTCTAGCATCGATTTGGATTAAATTGAGCTTATCTACTGAAAAATTACACAATGAAAATAAGCAAACACCCATGTGTCACCAGATGATCACATAATATATGTATATTATGCTCGGTCACAAGATCCTAACCACAAAGCTTTGATGATATATCAGCATTTAGCATTCACTTGAATTTTACGAAGGTTTTTGGTTTAAGAATTTGTTTAGAGAAAAAGCCAAACTAATTAAACATGCTAACTGTTAACCGTACCCGTTTGTCGTAATCATTTAAGTGGAGTATTTTTAAAGAACAGATATAGTAAGATTTATATTGAAATCTTTCTTTTCTTGCCCGTCTCCAGACGGATGCATAATTGTTTCCGGGATCTATTGTTTATTTAAGTAAGATTGGATTATATTAATAGCTGATAATCTAGGTTAATGCAACTTGCAACATTAATAATGAACTAGGGAGCGACATGTCTTAGAAGTGATGAAAGTTAGAATAGTATAAAGATTATTTGATATTTTGATAAATTACAACATTTATTCTTCTTAACAAACAAATATGGCTCGGTGAAAATGCGCAGCATATTTTGATAAAACAGATGCATGAGTCTTATGATAATCGTTTGAAGTCTTAAAGATTCTTTGATTCAAGTCCATTTGTGGGCGTTTAAGTCACACCTCATTATGATTTTGTTAAATTGTCTTGAAATGAATTCAAAAACATATTTTATTTGCCAACTTCCTAGACTTCTATTTCACCAAAGGCAGCTGCTCTTACTTTATCTCATTAATGTTTCTGTTCGATATTGAATTTTTTTTCTTAAGTGTTACTGCTTCTGTTTCATATTTTAATATAAGATAAATGTTCCATATTGTATGTTTATTCAAGAGTGCTAATTGTAAATCGAGGTGCTATACGGATTCGATGAAGTTTCATTAATTGAAGTCGATAAAATGAAATTGGACGTTGATATTGTTACGGATGTGATAATGATAGTCTGATGATGATTGTGATATTAGTAATAAATGAAAGGTATGAAGATATAAACAATGCTTATTTTTAATTTGATGTTGAGTATCGTATACCTAAAGGGAAAATGCAATTATAATCCTTGATTATTGCATTGACAATAATCAAGATAAAAGAATGTGAAAAGGTTTCTTTATACATTTACATTTTTATATTCTCGACATTTGTCACCGACTCATTGCTCAGTAATTTCAATGAAATATTGATATTAATGACTTTTTATGTGAAAATATAAAATGATAAACATAGTTAAGCATTTCATTTATTTTCCGTTTATCCTAGCCTTTATCTCTTTGTTGGCATATGTTTGTCAACCAAGATTGAAGTGCTAGCAAACTAATTTCCATATATTTTATTAATAATATCTTTTGAATCGAAATATGATTTTATAATAAATTTAAGATTAATTGATTACGTTATCAATTTTTAAGATTCAAGTGCTATTATGAACATTAATTGCATTGTGAATCAGCCATGAACATCAAAAGTTAGGAACATCAAATTCGCCTTGAAAAGACACTATGAGTGGGGGCTGCAATATAATAAGCGAGGACTGTTCATTTACTTATATGATTATGCGAAATAATAGAAATTCGTTCATGGTTGAATAGCACAGTAGCTGTACTCAAAACAGTCGCTCTATTTTAGCGTCGCTCCTCTCAGTGACTTTTCTAGGGTGTTTGTAAAAATGTGAACGAAATTTTGAACGGATTTAATTTTTCCTGATAAAACAATTATATCCGGAAAAATCTCAAAGTACTCTGGCCCATTGAAGACGTGTATTGTTGTCGTTCGTTATTTGGCATTTCCTTCGATAATTTCTTTGAAGAATCAAGATGAAATCAACCTACAATTCGTAAATTCTTCCATTCCAATTTCGAGCACATTTCTTACAAATACTCATTTTTCGTCGTCGTTGAGCCCCTACTACTAATCCAGCGATTTGGAAAATGCGTTGGCACTTGCAACTGAAATAACTTATTCTTCTTTTTTTGCGGCTGATTCTTTCTCGGACGACAATACAACAGAATCTATTGATCCCTCCTCAGCAAGAAGCTTCCAACCTGTTGTGTACACCACGAATTAGTATATCTCAGATTTCTTTAACTCAACTGAGCTGAGGAACAAAATGTGCTGATTGAGTTATGATTATCTCTTGTGGCTTATTTCATAACCGTGATTGATTTTTTTTGTGTTGACTCTATATGAGGATGGAGAATTCCTCTTTTAGACTTAGTTCCTAAAGAAAAGTTCCATTCGTCAGAAGCAGACACTACTTGTTTGATCTTGAAAATTGACACTGCTAAGTCGGTTTTTATAGAACTGAGTAAATACGAACTGATTCAGCTGTAAATTAAGTGAGCGACTGCTACTCAAAGGGAAGAAATCACGAAATAAGATTCAATGGATTAAATTGATGAGCTATACTGTTTATGGATTTAACTAAGTGAAACTAAAATAACTTCTTGTACAGACATCAGACTTAAATTTTAAGATAATTTAAATAAAATTTTAAAGAGAAGACGTCAAAAAAGGAAGCAAAGTCATTGATGATACTTTAGAGAGACTCATGAGCACGTAACTACTGGCGTTTCTACGACGTGAGCTCGCTACTTCAGAATGTCGCGACGCAAACAACTCAAGCCGAAGTCCATTAAGGGTAAGTGACATTTCTTCATTTTGAAAGTAATGGGTTGTTGGATCGATGTGGTGTAGGCTTTATTGGCGGATATGGTTGCTGGTTGGTGTGTGGAGGGCAAAGTCTAGTTAGATGAGTGCAAGGTGGTGGGTTAGGCGGAACATTATTGATAGCGGATCTTTAAATCTTTTCGCACGTTACACTATTTGTATTATATTGAGTGGTGATTTAAATGATGGGGATGTTCTACGGTTCTGCTTTACTTGATAAGTTGGGTTGGGCTCTTAAGAAATAATACATGGAGAGACGGATACATTGATGTTAAGCTCTCATATCCAAGTCTTCAAATAACATCATTGAACACAAACATATATTCATATTTTTTATGATTATTCCTTAAACAAAAATCTATTTGACCAGATGTGAAGGTTGTAATAAATCAACTTGAAAATACAATTACAAGTATATTCAGTAGACTTTCTTTGAAGTTAAAAAGTAAAAGTCTAATTTGTGTACGAGATAATTGTATAAACATCTGCATCCAATGGCTCGTAAAAGGGCTAAGCAACTACATTTGATTTAGACCATATGGACAAAACTTGTTTGGTTGACTGATGGTTGCAATGGTGATTCTGAACGATTTATGTATGTGACAGAGAGAATATTACCGATGTGTGAATTATACTACATGTATTTGGGGTCTATGTTGATAATTTTCTTAAAATAAAACAGTATCTTCCAATGTGCGCTTGATTTAGACTTTGACTAAGATAGGTGAGATGACGCCGATCGTATCTTAAGCACTATCTAACGTTCAAATATATCCATCACATAAAATGGCATAAAGAGGGGAGGAAATTTGATGGTTTGGGTGTGAATTAATAAAAGAAATAGGTGCTGAAAATAAAGTGAGCTACTGCCACTCAAGGAGAAAACATTTTTGAATCCTTGGACATGAATGCTGGGTTGAAGATAAATCGAAAAATGAATTTTGATTTTAGAAAATAAACTCCACTTTCCCTTTAGAGTTTAAGGATTCGACCAAACTTTGAAAGAGTTGGGTCAACGTATCAATCGCGGAAGTAAACATACCCTGTAAAGTAATAAACGTTTATTGGGAATTTATGGTTATGTCATTTTCATTTCTTATTAATGGGAAAACATGTCCAAATTCGAATAAACTCTTTTAACTTTAAAATTAGTCATTCAAATCTAAATAGTTTTACTTTCTATAAATAAACTTCGCTATACAATTGTCTATTTTTAAGAATAAATATTTACATTATAATCTGTTATTTATGCTGTTTTTCGATTGGCATAAAAGACTGCCTCTTAAAAATGCTTCCTCTTATGAGTCAATTCTGTAGGGATATATGTGTAGCAACTTTTCAAAAAGACGTCTCGAAAATAAGGACCCTTTTCTTTTAAGCACATTTCTCAGGCTTGAGGCTTGATTTAATCGTAAGGAAGAAATATTGTTGGGGATTTATGAAAAGTGTGTTCGTAATTCCTTCTCTTATTGATGAGAAAGAGCAGAGATTTGGCGACACTTGTTTATACGTAAGCACATTTTTACTTATTTTTATATGCTCATGGTCCTTTCCATGATGGCAGTTTGCTCAGTAATGGGAAGGATTCCGTGCAACAATATAGTTTATTGATTTGTGTAGATTGAGCGAATCGTCTTGATTAAAACGATGACACATCTTTACCTTATATTTTTGTGGTAATTGAGCAGAAAAATAATCTGCTCCGTACTAGACGCAGTATTATAAGTCGACTTTTACCATTCAAAGATGTAGGGTATGATAACAAAATAATTAAACAAATAAGCCGATGCCGATGAAATATTATTTTAAAGATGCAAAACATTTTAAATAAAAGCAAGATTAATACCATTCAAAGATCACGTGAACAATTTAACAAGCCGCTATATATCCGAAAAAAAGTTACTTTCCATGAGCACCATTTTGGATTTAGTCCCATCAGATAATATCTCTATGTGGAGGTCTCATTTATGTGAGAGGATTTGCCTGTGTCTTTGAGTGGAATTTCTGCTCCGAGGCATTCTAGAAACTAATCAAGCTGAACGATATGGCATCGAGTTCATCAAAGTTATAAAGAGTAATTTCTTTTGTGTCCTTAGTTGTGTTTCATGGTGAAAATATGCGTCGCTTCTAAACTTAAGATGAGAGGCAAACGGTGGATTATCCCTATTTGAATGAATTTCGCGTATACATATACGAAAAATTCTGAATAAATATGTCGAATGCGGCATGTCAAAATTTTGAGTTTAGCTTGAAAAATATTTGGCCTTGAAAAAAAAATAGTTTCCTGACGAGATCTACTCAAAATTTCTAGACGGAAGTTTATTGAAATCGCTAAAAGTTCCGAGACTAAAATCAGAAAACCTTTAATAGTCACATGAACCTGGATTTTTCCCCTATATTGCAACATTGATTCAGTGCCAAAAGCCGTTTTTATCGCATTCAGAATTCAAGTCTCCGCTTAAGTTGATGGCATTTTTCCATCAATTAGGAAGGCAAAAAAAGTTTAAAGACCAAGAAGTAAAAAGTGAACATTCAATGAATGGCGGTTGAGTTGGCTTCATGTAAGCATCATGTTTAATTGTCTCGAAAAGAATTCAAGTTTTATACTTTGTTAATAAGAAAATAAAAGATGACGTTGAAAAAGTTTCCTGTAACTTTTGAAGAAGGATGTGAATTTAAGTTTTTAAAATCCTCAATATACTTGGAAGGTTGCCTTGTGTTTAGGTAAAAAATAATGTTTTAACTGCAGATTTTTTTGCGGCAAAACAACTTTTGCGGGCTGATTTTTATGCTCGTTTCTCGATCCATATACATCTAAAAACCTTTCCATTGCAAAAAAAAGCATTATGTGGAAAACGCGATGAACAGAGATGGAGTGGATTGTGTTACTGATAAAATCTACATTTTAAAAACCAAATACTTGCATGTAAGTATAAAAGCAATATAATCATAATATTCTATTTATAGACAAATTTTGAAATATTTAGTTTCCATCACGCAATCGATTTGTCTCGGGAGAGTATTTAACCCGTCTAAAAATTATGCTAAAATGCATGTTTACCAATAAATCACACCAAGTAAAAAAAAATTGGTTTGCATCACCTTTATAAACAACCACCTGCTGAGATGTCAAATTTATGAATGGATGGCCCCCTCATTGTATTTTGTTGTTTTGAGGAAAAAATCAAAACGTCACACAGTGGGTACTGGGTGTACGCGTGAGATACATCATTTTTATGTGACAATGGGATTATGGTTTAATAAGTGGAGGGTAGTTAAAATCATCTAGAAACTAATTTGGTGCCTGTCTCTATATTTGACTTGTTAGACGCTGCAGCTTTGTCAGAGGCACAACTGCATGGTTCGCGTTCAGGATGTTGGGAGGGGACAGAAGAAGGGATTTAAATTGGACGATGGTTATTTGATGGCCGATGTTTCAAATATATAGATTCTCCGTTTAAATCGTATGAAATATTGAAGAGGATGAATAAATCTAAAATACTGCCACGAAACAAGAAAAACTTGTGATTAAACTTGATTATTTTATATATTCACGGATGGTTATTTATATCTTATCCTTTAAACATCCCCATTGATCATTATCGACCCATTGACAAATAGATGTTGTAAAATAACGAAATGAAAAGAAAAAATATTATCATATATGTAGACTTATCAGACTGCAGTTCTTCGTAAGGTAGATACTTATTGTTAAGGCGTGTTCACGCAAAAATATATCCTAAATTTTTGCGTGAACAGAAGGGATTAACTGCTATGTTTTTATACAAAAGTGGCTTTCGAAAATATCGGGTTTCGTGCTATTTTCCGAGCTTTTTCGTTTGCGTGAACACGGCCATAGAGTCTACTCTATTATTTTAACATTGTTTATACATTCCTGTCGTTTAACTGCATCTTCTTCTTACACACCTCCTTATTCTACCCACTGAGTGCCCGTTCCTGTGTTGGTCTTAAAATTAGATTATGTCCGGTCAAATAATAAAAAATGATCACGTGTCAAGCATCAAGGAACGATGCTGGTACTGGACTTGATAGAGGTACAGAGGCGCGCGAAAGATGCCTTTGTTTGGAATCTGGGAGTAGACTAGAGAGGCATTTGGAATCTCGAGTACACAGATAAACTGTTGGATTTTTGGGATGGAGCTGTGTGTTTTGTCGGTGATTTAACTTCTTTTCGGAATCAAAGTTGAAATAAGAAAAGGTTGAATAATAGAGTTAAGATTTCGAAGATGGTGGGCAAATCAGCAGCAACGGATTGGTCAGGTAAAATTTACTTGATTTTTGTCGGAGCCAATTTGAAGCTTTTAATGTCAATCGTCCTATTTATTTGCAGGTTATTACCTTGATAATTCTACCTTGCTTACAAGTAGAGCTATACACGTTTTGAATTTGTTGAAAGGTTTCATGATAAAATGTGAAATTAGCAAAGGCTCTACACAACATCTTTAAACTGCTTCATGTTGATAAATAAAATCTGGATTTTTGGTACGATAGTCGCTATAAATTTCTAACGATTACCAATATCGGTATTTGTTATAAGTGGTTTGAAGATTCATTATGTTAATGATTTCCCTTGAAAATGAAACTTAATTTACATCAAATAGTCAACATATAAATTTGATAACCTTATCAATGCTCTTCAAAAGTAACAACCTACATTTTGTATAGTAAGTTCCAGTAGTGCAGTTTCCTGGTGTACACCGGTTTCGAAACCATCTCCCAGTTGTGCCATACCGTTATCGCCTATTGAATAAGCCCAATGTTTTGTGACGTGTTTTACGGCATATCATAACCTTTGTTTTGTCTCAAGAGATGCTTTGTCGTGATGACTTTTGATCATAAGGAAGCACTTGACAACGTATGTGACATAAATGGCTGTATTTGCTAGGCCCTTCTGGATTTTGGTGACTGTTTTTGGTACGGTTCTAGGATAGAGACCCCTATAAGACATAGCATCTAAGCCTCAATGGACAGGCGGCGGTTTGTGTCCTGGGCTCCTGTATACCCGGACTTTGTCGTACACGCTTACTTGATACCCGTTCTTTGAGTTTGATTCATAGCACAGTTGATATATTTGACATACATAGAATCCAACTACCGATTTCATCACCAAAAAAAAAAAAAACATTTAGTCTAGCACCACCAAAAAGAACGCTCCTTTGCTACGGTGATGTAGACCTATATGTGTCACATCACGGGTCCATAAACTTGTCGCAACTTTACGACAACGATTTATTTGTCTCCGCAACCCGAAAATGTCGAGAGGAGTCTTAACTTAATGGTTTCATTGCATTCGGGTTTTATACGTGGTACAGACGGGTTCTTATCGCTGGATATCAAACATGTTGTGTGGATGACGATGCGACATAAAATTTGAGTGTTTGGATGATGCAAAAAAAACAAATATCAACGGTTGTTTGGTGACTCATGTAACGGATTTTATAACTTGTTATGCTATTTGCATAACTGATAAGTGAAATCGTGTTTTTTTTGTTTATGTCGATTGTATACCGTAATACCGTGGGTGAACAGATGTCATCTTAGCTATTTCTGATTCTAAATACTGATGCATCTCTATAGCTCGATCCATAAATTGATGCTGTAAGGGGTGAATTGCTTTTTCGAGGATGCCATTTCCAATAAGGGTTAATGGCCTAATGCATGTCGACGTGTTGGCACCAGGCCACTCTTGCACATTTCTTTAAAATGTTTTCTATAATTTTTCTTAATGTCCATTGATAGCTTTGGTCAGACCGGGATCCACAACTGCCCTTTAGCATCCGACATTTAAAGTGCTGGTATGTTGGGTCTTCAAAACAATTTCCATCATAATTATCTTCCTGGTATATGATATCTTCCTGGTTTAAAAAAAAAACTTGATTTAATTATTCAAATCCAATAAAATCAATCTAGGTGCATCTGGCGATAAAAGTAGTCAGGATAAAGCAGACACAAAAAATCCATGTTACCTTTAAGTGCAAAAAAAAAAAAAAAAAAAAAAACTGAAAAACTG
>LQRL01114205.1:0-11786 GCA_001703475.1 Hydroides elegans
GACGGACAGACGGACGGACAGACGGACGGACAGACGGACAGACGGACGGACACCCCAACTCTATAGGCCCCCAACTTTGGGGTTGGGGCCTAATAAAGACGCTGTAGTGACTCGACGACGCCGATGTAAAATATGTTTCACGCAAGAGTGGAGGCCCAAATCACCTGATGCCGTCCCCATGGATTTTATTTTTTGTTGCATCCTGACAAGGGAGCTACGGAAGAAATCCTTACCGACCCTAGCTGGTTTTAAGCATGCTCTCAAAACTATCTGGAGCGACCCCGCCAGAATGTAATTGATAGGGTTCTTCGCAGTTGGCCAAAACGCTGAAAATTTATATATTATAGACATCAATCCCACGTCAAACATATGTTAAAACTAGAAGTCTGCAAGTTTTCTAGTTTTCATTTTATAGCAAAACGAAAAGTGTAACAAATTAAACTGAACACCTCTTGTATATACACCAAAATATATGGATATTTATGCTTTTTTAAACAACCAATCAAGAATATGGCATATTAGCCTAAACAGGGATGTGCCAACCGACGTTGAGGTAAGCGCCGAAGGCATGTCACACGATAATCGTGCTGCCACCATTAGTTTAGTAATTAAGACCATATTTCTAAAAGCAAGCGCCGAACGTGCGAGCAAAGATATCATGGCTAATTCTGCAAGCAAGTTTGGATATAAGATGTTTCTCAAACTCGCCAACCCTCGACAGACGGACGGGCAGACGGACACCTCAAATCTATAGGCCCCAAAGTTTGGGTTGGAACCTAAAAAATGTATGGCCCTATTGCCGCCTTGAGGGTCTGTTGTCTATAGAGATGACGTTCGAAAATTATGTTTTATTTTTATAATAATTAATTCATTTCTACGAATTAAGTTGTCGATCGATTAATATAAGGCTAATTTTTTTATTAAAGGAATTCTTTCGGTCGTAAACTTTATAACGTCACAGATTCTTGCATACCACTATCCTTCACCTTGAAGATTGACCAATCAAAAGCCATTTTTTTTTTCAATGTTTGGGGGAAGTATATAGGAAGTAAAATCTCTCGTCCAATCACATTCATGCATCGCCTAATTGTTTGGGGGACGTAGCAATTGTGGGACGTAGACTGGACCCATATTCTCCGCTATAACCTTAACCTTAAACTTACAGATTTTCCCACCCTTTTACATTGATTTTAAGGGTAAGGTTAAGCTTAAGTGGAGCGGAGAATATGGGTCCAGGTCTGCAAGAATATTAGCCATAAACTTAAAAGCGGGCCACCCACAGCCCGCAACCTTGTACTCGTACTCTATATTCTCTACATATGCACATTGATCATTTTCATTAGAATTAAATTATTTATTTGAAATTCATAAGGCAGTGATGTGTATTCGTGCTGTCAATAAATGTTGTCGAAATTAATAGAAAATACGAGTGTACCTTTGGGTATTCCCGATTCTGCTGTGGACGAAGTTTGGGGATTATCTCTTGGTTCTGACATTACTTCAGTTTTGAGGCGTTTTGCTTCATGTAGAGAATCATCAGGCTTGACTCCATCAGCTTGCCCGTCACTTGAGTCGTTTTGGCCTTCTAGATCAGATATATTACGCTTATTCCTTTCGATTTCCTGGTTTACGCACGAATTTTCCGCCATGATGAAATGGCTATGAGACAAAAACCTCGGATGAAGGCTTCCCAGTTTAGAGCTAGGGTGCGAATAGGAGGGTGTGAAGCAGGCTAAAATAACGACTAAATTATGAGTGTTTCGAATGGGTTAATTCTGATATGTTTAGGTTTGTGTTGTGAGACTTTTTACTTTAAATATCAACATTTTTCACCTTATCCATAGGTTTCATTTGATTTTTTTTCTGGTGACATGATACGAAATTATATAATATTCGATTAATAAACATAATCGAACGTGATCTTCTATGGCATCATTGATTGTATAAACCATATTGAATTCGCTATATAAATATCAAGAATTATATTGTCTTCATATGTGCCACAAAAATAGATGTGATGTGAATAAAATCAAAATTAAAATAACTCACATTTAGGAAAAACAATGTTTAACAATATCAATTTGCACTGAAATGTGAAACGAATTAGAATACACTTGAATTTTTTGGTATGACGAACGAGATTACCTTGATCAATCTTTTAAAAATTTCACAGAGTATCATGCAAGTTACATCTTCTTATCTTGTACATCCCCCTTTATCACTACTTGTATTCTGTTTTGGAAAGTCCGGTTAGGTTAGGCTTTATCTTAGATATTCATATAGTCCAAGAACGATTCCTCAACTGTACGGAAGTGAACAAATAGTCGAAATGCGTGTTACATATAATATCGTGGTTTTCGAACGTTTTTGCAGGAGATCAAGGTGAACATCAGTTAGATTGAATTCCAAAGGCGTGCTTTTGTGATTTTATGAAAAAATGTTTGATAAATCCCTTATGGAGGCGAGAATGTATTAATTTATTTATAACACGCTTGTATATGTAATAAAGATCATTTCGATGTGCATATTGATATATTTTCGTTTAATTTAAGTAAATCATTAATGTTTAACGTTTGGCTCCGTAATTGTTCAAATGAAAATGAAAATGTGTATTTTACATCATATAGGCATCTAGTCCATTACCAAAGAATTTTCAGCACAATTGTACTTGTGTGTTCTCATTTATTGTTCCAAATATGATTTCGTACATTAACTTATTCACTTATTACATATGACACAATAATTCCTTGGAGATAAAGATATATCTCAAATTTCAAAAGAATATTTCTGACCTTTCTTTCTGAATTCGACGTTTGAATATATATTTTTTTCAATTCGATAAAGACGCAAATATTATGTCAATAAAAATTTTAAAAAACAAAGTGATTGTGAATTATTCTCTCCCAAAACACTCAGTATAGCTAGATATTGAGGTTTTGGCCCACAATTATAAGTACAATCCTAAAATTGTGATCATTGCAACTATTCTTCGATTTAATATGAAAAATAAACATATCAAAATTAAATATGGTACACTTTTATCTATTGCTTTTAATGAAATATACTCCATCAAGATTTAGGTTATTGAAATGTATTTATACTTAAGAACGAGTTACATTTCAACACTGATATTATTCGTGTTTGATGGTTTAACAGAAAACAATAAGGATGCGACGTAGTTATACCTAAAATTGTAATTTTGTGCCCTATTAAGGACGTTTTTTATGCCATTGCGCTATATGGAGAAATGTTGAAATACATGCTTATACATGTATGACAAAGTTATGAAAGTTGAAAATATTACATTTAAACTAACCAATGTATAAATGGCTTTGTTTTGAAGTGTCATCATTTGGTTGCCCAGCTAAAAGGGGTGTTCAAAAACTTTTCAATGTTTATATAGTCTGAAACCTTGCTAAACGTTCACGGTCTTATGTTCCTCATCTATTTTCAAACTCATTTTATGACGACCCATTTACCATGTCGCTGCATTATCGGTGTTTGCAGGATATGCATACAACTAATGAGAGTGAAAATTGTGACTATTATTATCAAAAACTACTAATCCAAGCAGTTTAAGTTTTAATACAATTTATACACATACCGAATTCCCTAGATACATTTTATTCATTTGAATATTATATCTAATTTAATCCATTTTCATATTTATGGAAAAAATATCACACGCGACTTGAATTAACAAATATCGAGAAAAACATGTGTATATTTATCAAATATTTAATGTATATTTAATATCTAATGAGGGTGAATTGTTTTTTTTATTGGTTGTTTTTAAGGGCACATTACTTATTTGTTTCTCACAATCAATGGAGGTAATAGATCGCCAGAAATTATTCTAATTTCAGTTGTTCATCTTATAACGGCTTTTAGGACTGAGTTAAAACGCTAGGCGACTTGATTTTGGGGCCTAAATTGAAGTAAATTATTTTCTATGTACACTTTAAGATTTTTAAGTCTATAAACGTCCCTCTGTTCTTTCTGCTATTTAAACATAATTACAACGACAATTTAATGTTCTCTACCCCTATGAAGTTTCTTGTCAAGATTAAATCAACCTCTAAATTTATTACTTTACCCATTCCAATAAGCCACTGCCAGCGGTCGAAAAACATTAAATTGAAAAAAAATGTATGTGTTTGAGTTTTTGATATGTTTCTATATGGTTTTAGTGTGTTATCGCAAACCTATCGTCGTCCTACTTCGCTAAGTATATAGACACATGATGACATGCTGTGAAGATCCTTCTAATCACTTATCACTCCCTAGAAGGAGTGTCTGGAGCTTTGAGCTGTAAATTATCTATTCTGCTTGGAAACCTTGCTTTGAAAACAAATCTAAAATTTCGTTCCAGGACCGATCAGATTATAGCTTTACTTCATGCGCGAATTTCAATTCAGATCAAATAGGAGTCATTTGAATACTTGGGATTAGGGAATTATAGTGAATTATTGTACATATTAATAAAATGTCATTTTAATTAGTTTTATTTGTCAAGACAAAACATCACCCCTTTTATGAACATGGTACCTTTCATAAACGAGTCTTTGCCATTTTTACTTCGACTTTGCTAGTTATGCCTCTACAATTTCTGCCAAAAATATGTAAAAACATGTAAAGATCTATTTGCAACACTTGATATTTGATTATTTACAAAGTTTAAAATAGCTAGAATATCTTAAAATGTTTAACTCAACACGAATAAAACGTTCAACACACTGATTTGGGCCGAAACGTTCAACTCAGGAAGCACCAGCGAAATTAAAATCTCAGGGAGGAAGAAGGAAAAATGTTGGACGTATTGATCCATACCAAAATGTTGTACCCTCCTAAGCAACATGTTTGACACACTAAGCCCCTGTAATAATCATCTCTAAGATAATGATATTATGTTAATGATTGTGATGCTTAAATGACTTAACCATCGATTTGGAATGGCATTCATTAAATGCAATTTGGATTGAGACGTTATGAGGAGCGAAAAGTTTAACTCACTCATCCCTTTGGTGAATTTTACGAAAATACCATTTCGGGGTATTAAAAAAATAGAGTTGATTTAATTGCACTTAAGAAAAAATGACAACAATACCTACCCTTGCCCAGTCAGGATAAGTCTTGCCCTAATGCAAGTATAATTGTCTAAAATGAAAAGACACCCTGCCACATAAACACAATATTTCACCCTAATTATATGGAAATGTCCAAGCAAAATGTCCAAGCAATGAGTTCTTGCCAATTTTTGTTATATGGACTGACACTTTGATGACGTCCCATCACATATTCCCCACAAGATTGCTAGTCACATCCCTTCCCTTCAAGTGGGTTTTATATCAAAAATCTACCTATGGCCCTACTTCTTGCGCTTACAAAACACTTTTTCCATATGCCGCCCTCCTATCTAAAAAATCATCTGATACGAAAACTCTCACAATTCTTATAGTGCTCCTCATTTCACTTTCTCACCATAACCGATGTAGTACAACTAGTCAAAGTTTCCTTACTTTCCTACTCAATCTCACTATCGGCGCTCAGGCTTAAGTATCTGGTCGAAGTTTTAATTAAACGCGATTGTCCCTCAAAGATTCAATCGTTCGACCGTTAAAGCCGCACGGACATTTACTTGTGTTCCATTGCATTTTGGTTGTTAGTTATCTTGTGCAAATTTGAGAAAATTGTCGCAATATATTCTAATCACTAAAAAATCATCTAAACATACAAAAAATCTCTCACCATTTTCCTTTGCTTTTAAAACTATCCACTCTTATGTCTAAATGGTCCCCTTTTTTGTCGGAGCTTAAATCTTCAACGATTAGACTGTTTGGGCAAATTGCATAGATTCGACAAGCGTATGTTTGGAGATTGAGGATAACACTTAAGAGCAACCACAGGGAACATTGTGCAAATAACAAATGCAAGAAAATCATCAACGTACCAAAGGTGGTTACCGAAAGGGTTATCTCGAAATTAAATTTTTGCCCAAACTCTCTATTGTCCACCTAATTTTCGATCGTTCGTCTGAAGAGGCCATACATATGGAATTATAACCGAAGTGTTCCAATCAAAATGGTTATTGGCCCGAGGGATAGGGAAAAGTAATGCCCAAGCCCGAAGGGCGCGGGCATTACTTCTTCCTATCCTGAGGGCCAATAACCAGTTTGATTAGGATCCTGAGGTTTTTGTTCCGTTTATTACATGGATTTCCGCATTTTTCGAACACTTTTCCGAGTTTGTAGCGTGAACTATATTTGCGTAACGTTTGCGTAAGTTTACGTAACGTTGCGTAAAACGGCTATTTTCTAAACAATCTCCCTACCTTTTGTGATATTGTTTTCGAAATACAAGGGTACGTCCGAAGTCACTTTATGTTATTCAAAAGAGTCTTTGGATATATTCTCTCAGTTTGGTCGTATTTTTATAGACACGTTCGATTTCTTCGCTGCTTTTGGATGCATTATATTCACAATTTTCCATGTCGTTAATCACTCCATACATCTGCTTTGAAATTGGCATTTCGTCGATTCTATCCATTAATGCTTCATCAATAATAACTAAATTTTTCACATTATCATCATTTTGATTCTTATATTTCATCACAAATCCGTAAGTTTAATTCATTAAATGTTGAATATCATGCTTATTTCAGTCCCTTTTTAAATTTTGTTTTAATACAGGCTAGGAACATGCATGGTTGAAGCATTTTACAGGGCATAACCACCCGGTTATTATCTTTTGTGATAATGCCCGGGTGCGTAGTAATTGTATAATTTTTGTTAAAAAAAAATAAAGATGGCTATTTCATTTCAATAAAATAAAATTGCCTGTCAAGAATTGAACCCCGACAGCCCAGGTGCCGCTTTGGCGCCGGTTGCATATGGACGCATTCTTTACTCTATTAGCATATTCACGAGTACGTTATGACAACTGTCTTGGTTGTAGGACACACACAATCTCGGCCACTCAGTACTCGGTGAACTTGACCTAGTATTGTAATTGTGACGTCAAAATTCAAATTTTACGTTAAGAAATTTTGTTTACTGCAGTTACTGAAAAGAATGTGACAGGATAACACACATATTTATAAAAAATAGAATAAATAAGTTTATATATTTGTATTTTAGCGTAAAAAGTTAATAAACCGAATGCTAATAAAAGTATAAGCATGTTCCTTGCCTTGAATCAGAACAGCATTTGAAAAGGGACTGAAATATGCTTGATATTTAGCATTAAAGGAATAAAACTTCAGGATTTGTGATGAAGTATAAGCATCAAAATGATTATGTGAAAAATTAAGTTAATATAGACGAAGCATTAATTGATAGAAATGACAAAATGCCAAGTTTAAAGCAGATGTATGGAGTGATTAACGACATGGAAAATTGTGAATATAATGCATTCAAAGGGGCGAAGAAATCGAAAGTGTCTATAACAAAAATACGACCAAACTGAAAGATTATGTCCAAAGACTCTTTTGAATAACATCAACTGACTTCGCACGCATTCTTATATCTTCATAAACCGACAGACAAGTTTCGAAAACACTATCTGAAAAGGTAGGGAGATTGTTTCGAAAATAGCCGTTTTACGCAACGTTACGTAAAGTTACGCATACAAATATAGTTCACGCTGCAAACTCGAAAAAATGTTCAAAAAATGCGGAAATCCATGCAATAAAAGGAACAAAAACCTCAGGATCCTAATCAAAATGGTTATTGGCCCGAGGGATAGGGAAAAGTAATGCCCAAGCCCGAAGGGCGCGGGCATTACTTTTTCATATCCCTTCGGTTATTATTCCATATATTAATTTTACTTAAAATTATTTTTCATAAACATATGTATTATCCTTTCACATTCTTTGCGGTAACTGCAGTAAACAAAATTGAATTACGTAGAACTTGAATGTTGACGTCACAATTCCAATACTAGGTCAAGTTCACCGAGTACTGAGTTGGCGTGTGTGTGTCCTGCATCTCGTTCAGTTGTCATAACGTACTCGTTAATATGCTAATAGAGTAGAGAATGACCCCATATGCAACAGGCGTCGAAGCGGCACCCGGCCGGCTAGGGTTCAATTCCTGACCGGGCGAATTTTATCTTATTGAAATGATTTAGCCATTTTATTTTTTTTACAAATAAATATAAAATGACTACGCACCCGGGCATTATCACAAAAGATAATGACCGGGTGGTAATGCCCAGTAAAATGCTTCAACCATGTCATATATGCATTTACTACTTAACCTTGGAACTCAGTTTTCGGGCGCGAATTTAAGGGGATGGATTCACAACATATATATTAGCACAACTTTTTTTTAATTAATAAGCTTATTCAACTTTATCGTCCGAGAAATCTGAAACAACAATTATAGCACGAACAATGAACAAACACGAAAATGGGTATCGAATTTTTATTATGGCTTCTACAAAGCTTTCGTGCATGTTTTTAACAGAATAACCATTTCCAATTTTGACATCCCGAGGAGTCGAAAATTTTAGTTTGAGATAAAATGTAACCTTAATGATTGTATATAGGGATAATAAACTGCAAATATGGTGCAACAGTACCAATCACCAGTGAGGGTTTATAAATACCCATTTGAGATTGTGATGGCGGTATGTATAGTTTGTAAAACTTGTGTGCAAAGTGTCTGTTCCCTGGGCACTTTTGTTTTGGTTTTCAAGATAAGAGTAGACAATTCTCATTTTGGATATATCATTATTTGTGCTGTGAAAAGGCCTTCGGCCGTTTATTCATACAACGAGCGAGCGAGGGCGATATATTTGATTAATTTAAACTTGCAACTGTTCGATTGAATTGCGTAGAAAGTTAGACACTTTCAACATATAATTTGATCCATACAAGTATAGATGCTTTATCATTATACACGGATGTTTTTTTATCTTGTTATTATATACCTGCGAGATAAATATTTAGTAATTTACGAGCGTACACAAACTTGGACCTCTATGGTCATTCTTAAGATGGTATTATTGTCCACATTTTGCTCAGTAATTGTATGATATTTCTTCGTTGATGAAATGTTTATCAAAACTGTTCTTAAATTGATTTAGTGTCTTTGAGTTTATTATGTCGCCGGGTAAAGAATTCCAAGTTTGTGCTGTTCGTAAGGTGAAATAGTTTTTTTCGGAGATTCGTTCTGCTATATTGGTGTCGTATCATCTTGTTGTGGCCTCTAAGGTTGTGTTGTTCATCTTTTGTTCCTCTAGTTGGAAGTATAGCTTCACTATTATATAGGCCATGTGTTAATTTATGCACCTCTATCATGTCACCCCTCAACCTTCGATACGATAAGCTTGGTACACTTAAGCTAATATCATGATCGTATATCCGATCGATGTTGGTGCTACAAGAGTGTCGCTTTAGAGGACGCTCGAATGAAGGTTTAGCATTAATACACAGTAGAATATACAGTCAATTATATATGCACCCTTAATAAGTGGAATTACTGGTAAGTTAGCAAATAGCAATTAAGTGTTGTTAACAAATGAAAATGCTGACATAATATCCCCGTTTTGCTAGGCATACGAGAGGAGATTTCCGACATGCCCTATGATCCCTGTCTTCCTCGGCAGCGACACCATCTCCGAGTATCAGAGCGATAAATACATCTAAATACTTGTTGCAATTAACAAAACATGAAAATGCTGACATAATTATTCCCGTTTTGCTAGGCATACGAGAGGAGGTTTCCGACATGCCCCATGATCCCAGTCTTCCTTGGCAGCGACACCATCTCCGAGTATCAGAGCGACGACAAAGCCATTCATATCATCGAGCGCCGCTGTCGGCTCAACATTGATGCACCATATCTACTCAAAAAGGTTTGTATTATTACATTACAGTTTCTATTAAAAAAAATACATCGGTCTGAAAATCCTTATACTAAGTCGAATTTAAAAGCTTGGACTGACCTTTAAATACACGAAAAGACAAATGCACAAAACGACAAGGAAAACATGATTACTCAACGAAATACGGTCAGTGACATTATACACAGGGCTAAATCAGACTACTACCAAACGGAAATAACGAAGGCCGGAAAGGACAGTAAAAACCTATTTCAGAGTATTAGACGTTTGCTTAACGATAACAAAATGAACCCTATGCCCCCAGGGCGATTATCCATGCAGAATGGGAACGATTTTAACATTTTTTTTCATTGAAAAAAAAATGAAAGTCTTAAAGCCCGTTTCGAAGAAAATTCCGAACACAGCTATCTAGATGGTCGCAAAAAAGAGCATAAACTGATAGAGTTCCAGCCAATTAGCCTAGAAAAAGTTAAACGCTTGATACAGGCCGCCCCGCCCAAATTATGTGCACTAGATCCAGTTCCAACGCATATTGTGAAGTCTGTTTCGGATACTCTTGGTCCGGTGATACATAAAGCATTCAATCTATCTCTAGCTCAATCAAAAGATACCCTCGAGTTTCAAGACTGCCATTGTCAAACCACGAAATACACACTTTTTCGAATGTGCCTTTTAGTCGAGAAACTCTTGTACAGCGCTTTTATGAAGCATCAAATGCGCTTAACAAAAAAGAAAACATAATTGTATTGTATCATTTCGTAAATTATTTCAATTGATGAACTTCTATTACAATCATGGAAAAACCATGTCTTGAAAAATCAAGCTTTTGAGAAATTTTACTAAAAACTTTAAGAAATAATCTATGCCCTTAAGAAGTAGCATTACCATCCATTTGTACATTTTGTCTTAAGACATGTCGCTCATCCTCTTTACTTGTAGATCGCAGGAGTAGAGCACGTCTTATTCATTCAGAAGAATGCGCTGGACCGCAAGAAGAGGACACTGCTCATTGAAGCGAGAAATGAAAGCTTCGCCACTCGCATCATTATCAACGAATCCTGCAAATATTCCGTAAGTCATTCTGGATAAACTATGCCATTTTTTGCTTTTAATTACCTTCTTGAGGACTGAGTTCGACCCACTTTCTTCAGCATTTAAGGTTCATTGTCTGCCGCACCGATAGAAGCAAATACACTGTACATGCTAACATGGACACGTTTCTAGTTTAAGAATGCGATGGCATTATTTGCTGTTTCGAGAAAAGTAGTCTGCAAGTCATTGCAGGCTTCCCAGCGGAACCTTTTAAACCTTTTAAACCTTTTAAAACCTTTTTTTTTAGAGCGAACCTTTTTTTTTCAACAAAAAACCTTTTAAAACCTTTTAAACCTTTTTTTTGGCAAAAGTCAGTTTTTTTTTTAGATTTTCATTTTTTATTATACAAAAGAAAAACACATTTTTAAGATCGATTGTTCAACAAATTTTCTCGCGCCTTCGGCGCTCGCTAACCACCAACATTCGTAAAAAAAAAACATTTTGTTCGCGCCTTCGGCGCTGTGATATTAACCAATAAATAGGCATGCTTTGTTACTATTGTTCTTTGGATGCCGTATCAAACGCGGCAACAAACGAAAATTATTCCTTAACTTATCAAATTTCACCCTATATAAACCTTAATATTTTTCCAAAATGCCACAGGCCATATTACGACTTCAGAAATAACTGTAATTTATTCAATATATTTGTCACTTTAATGTAAGTTGATAATATAAGATACTTCGAGAGGGAGGTTGTGGATATTTGGAAAAGCAAGAATGAGAGCCAATAGAATGTCAAACAAGGTAAAACTTTAGTTATAGGACCATCGAGGTTATTTGTCAGCGAATGAAACAAGATAGAATTATGTCTAACGAATTTCAAAACACAAACAATAAACAAATATA
>LQRL01114225.1:0-13524 GCA_001703475.1 Hydroides elegans
TCATTAAACAATTAACGAAAACGCGTTTGCTAGTACTTAAGGAGCTTAGGCCATATCTATAAACTAAAGCTGGGTCATTGTCCTTGACAATCTTGTTTTTTTTATATTTCTCTTCCTCACCCCCACAGACGGTAGAAAAAGAGCGAATCGAAAACGCCCTCTCTCAACTCACGCTGAGCGCCGAGCGATTGTGTGAACAGTGCAGCCCCGCGCGAACCGACCTTTTGGTGAGCCACGACCAGTACAAGCTGCACACGCAACAAGTCATTCAGTGACCGGATGATTAACCTCATAATTTATATGCTGATTCTGTATTTAATTTGTGCTTATTTTATGCTTAATATTTCTATTTCTCACCTTATCCACACAGACGGTAGAAAAAGAGCGCATCGAAAACGCCCTCTCTCAACTCACGCCGAGTGCCGAGCGGTTGTGCGAACAGTGCAGTCCTGTGCGGACCGACCTCCTGGTGAGCCACGACCAGTACAAATTGCACACGCAACAAGTCATTCAGTGCCAAGATGATTAACCACATCATTTATATGCTAATTCTGTATTTGATTTATGTTTATCTTATGCTTAATCCATCTATTTCTCTTTTTCTTCACCCAATACAGACGGTAGAAAAAGAGCGCATCGAAAACGCCCTCTCTCAACTGACGCTGAGCGCCGAGCGGTTGTGCGAACAGTGCAGCCCGGCGCGGACCGACCTCTTGGCGAGCCACGACCAGTATAAGCTGCACACGCAACAAGTCATTCAGTGACCGGATGAAAAACCCAAATCATCTATATATTGATTCTGTATATGATTTTTGCTTGTTTCATGCTTAATCGTTCTATTTCTCTTCTTCTTACATACAGACGGTAGAAAAAGAGAGCATCGAAAACGCCCTCTCTCAACTCACCTTAAGCGCTGAGCGGTTGTGCGAACAGCGCAGCCCCGCTCGGACCGACCTCTTGGTGAGCCACGACCATAAGAAGCTTCACACGCAAAAAGTCATTCAGTGACCGGATGATTAACCACATAATTCATGTGCTGATTCTGTATTTAATCTGTGCTTATTTTATGCTTAATTCTTCTGCTTACCCTCTTAACCCACACAGACGGTCGAAAAGGAGCGAATCGAAAACGCCCTCTCTCAACTGACTTTAAGTGCCGAGCGGTTGTGCGAACAGTGCAGCCCCGCGCGAACCGACCTTTTGGTGAGCCACGACCAGTACAAGCTGCACACGCAACAAGTCATTCAGTGCGCCTATGACATCGCGCAGGCCGCAAAGTCACTGGTGTGTTGTTTTGAATGAATGAATTCATGTGTGTTTTTGACATGAAAGAGTGGGTTTGACATTGGTGACTGTGGAAATATGTACTCTATCGAATTAAGGTGTGGAAATAGATGGGAGACATGGAGGAAGAATAACTGGCCACCAGTTTGAGTGATGAATATGGGGTGTTTGTTTTGATAAAGATATGTAGGTTGAGACATTGCGGAGCGGGGAAAGGGAATACTCTCGTTTATGACTGTTTCCAGTGAAGGATAGATAATGCTTCGAAAAAGTAGGTGGTTAGAGGGTAGCTATCACTGGTGGTTAGACCTGGTTTGAGTGGAGAATAAGGGGTTTGATTTGAAATGTATGGGGTGGTTGAGACGATGTTGGAGAAAAATCATCTGGCGACTATGCCTCTACTTGAAAGTAATATTATAAATTTGACAGATTTGTGTCGTTAAAACTGGCAGTGATTTATTCAAGGCACGGTTTTACGCAGGTTGATTTATTTATGCATGTTCCCTCAATTTGAGTGAGTCCCCTATTACTATATTCTGCTTGTGTTTTACCATGTTCAATCTAGTCTGTATATTTGAGATATGACTTACGAAGAAGTAGTCTAGTGTTTGCTATTTTACAACGATTTATAATAACGATGTTGCAAATATTGTATTTTGTAGGACTTCATAAGATATCACAGTTTATCTTTGTGCAAATATGCCATAGGGTTTATTGATACTCATCTGTTCGAAAATAAAAAATGATCATGTGAATACCACAACGTTATTCTTCGTTTATTTATTTTGATAAATGAGAACTTAGTCTACAGTCTTAGCAATAATGTACTAAGTTCTAAAGATAGTTAGGCATATCAGTTTTCTTTGATTTCATTAATTGTTGTTTTGTGTTGAAGAACTGTGAAAATAACTTCACCTCAATTGATATTAATCAACTCCATAGTATTTTTGTGCTCAATTGTTTGAAATAGTATTTGGGTTCGAAAGAAAATATGCATTGATGATACAATGTGTAAACTTGTATCGTTCACATTTGTTTAACATCTTTACACTCCAGATTTCTTCTGATCACTTGCAATACAAATGATGACGTAAACCTTGTCATATGCTATATAAAATTTGCCTTAAACGTTCTAATAATATATTTATATGTATTGGCATTTTATACATATTGCAATTAAATGTTATTAAAAGGAGGGGAGTGTTGTGCTTTGAGTGTCCTGTGGAATAATCTCTAGATGTGAAAGGTTTTCTGCGTTTTTGTCCCGCTTTGGTTGTTGTTCAACCATTTAGCTGTTGTGGATGTTGTATTCTTAACGTCTATATTCACGAATTCAACAACCGTTTAAACCTACGGTGATAGTAAGATTCGCTCTTCCTCCATATATTTATCCCGCTCAACTTTAATACACAATTTTGGATTTTAATATGAAATGCTCAACGATACAGATAATAAGAAATCATCAGGACCGGATGAAACTATTAAGGCTTTTCAAATTGAATTTGAAATAGTTCAAAGCACATAGTTTTAAATTCGATTTCATAATACGCTTGCATACAATTTCGGATAACATTTCGCAATCAAAAATATGATGAATAACGAAAACCCGTAAATCAATGTTTGTTTTTTTGTGTTGTCCATATACATGTATTTGCAATAAAGACATGTTTTCACCTCGATGTGCAATGAAATGTTCAGCTAAAAAGTGCAATTGTGTTTGTAGTGCTTCCTTGTTTTATGAATAGGATAAATGATATCTTGGTACGAATATTGTATTTTATATACATTTTGTATTTGTTTTGTTTTGAAGAAAGTTAATATAGCTCTTTACTTATGTTCTATTATCTGTAAAGAAAATCTTATCCGATTGATAATTCATTTCTATTTTATTGGACTTTGAACATCTAGGTTAAATATTTTGTCATTTATCGAAAATAGCATTTCTGTTACATATCGGTCATGTTATGCGAGTACAAGCGATACAATTAGTTATATTTAAAGTTACATTTAGATAAAAAGTCATATTTTTATCCTTACATTAAGTAGTCTATTACCTCAATTATAAAGAGAACAGAGCTAATGTGGTTTTGTTTTCAAATTTTATTTACGTTTCTTCGTGTCTTTTCTATTTTTGGAATGCAATAAATTCTAACATAAGGCTTAATATAGCACTGTTTGAAGTTTAACAAGGTAAAGACCGTATCATTTGTTTATATGTTGAATTCCCATTTGAAAAGGCCTATGGTCTGTATGTACATGTAATACAAAGTTTTTCTTAAATTTACAGAGTGGAAGGTTTTCAAGAACGTATTGTAACCCCTAAACTATTTTGGCAATAAGAGATTGATCTGATAAATTTGTCGTTTATGCGTATCGAGTGTTTTCTTATCCGAAGATATCTGTAAATTGTGTAAATATTATATTTATCGCTTGCATAGAGCTTAGATGTATTTAAACAATGCTAGCTGACGGATAAACATGTTCAAACAAATTTTTAGTCATTAATAAATATGCCAAATTAATCTGATTTTTTATTTCTCTCATCTTTACAACACATCGATTCGAAGAGACATCTTGATTTAAAACACATTTCGGTCGATTATGTAAAACGATTTCACGATTTGTCTATTTAACTCACAATATCGAAAAATAAAAGAATGCAGCAGGATTATGAACTTGAATATGTATATAAAATTGCAAGATTATAAATAAATGGACGAATTGTAACATTTATTACATACCTGTATAAAGAACATATAAGAAAAAACCTAGAGTGTGATAATTCCTTAAGTCTTCACTATAGCCTCGTTTTCGACTTATCGCCCACTTTACGTCAAATTGCGTCAACTTTACGATTTGAGTAGTTAGTAAAAAAAAGCAATTTTGAGCGTATTTTATCAAAGAATGGCACCATTTGGATGTAAGCAGTTATGTTTGAGAATCAGCGACGCCGATCTCTATTTGCAATTTTAAAGATCGATAAATCGATTGTTATTAATATGTTAATAAGTAATGCATTAGCACACCTTGGCCCAATGGTGTAGGCGTTAGCTTGCGGTGCCAGAGGTCCCGCGTTCGAGCCTCGTCTGGGCATGATTTTTTTCCTTTACAATTTTTGTATGAAATATCAAATAAATAATTATTTATTTATCACATATATTAATAATTGCTATTGCTTGTGAATAAAATTGACTTATTATCAAGTTTAAAACAATGTCTACTGTTCCGCCTTGACAACTTGACAACCACACAAAAATGTCGCAAAAACACTTATTTATTCATCAAAAGTAAGACTCTGTTAATAAATCTTGTAGTTATTATAAAAATATATCATAAGTTGTAATTTAAAGACTGTATGATGAAAGACACATTTTTTTCATAACACCTTTACTTGGTTTCGAACCTGGGCACCCGTTGCATCTCTAAAATTCGAGAAAATTAGCCAACTACATGTGTTGCAAATCGAGCTCAATGATCACATTTCTATTATGATATTAGTAAAATTATGAATAAATCATACGCAATATAGAATAATCTTGTCATGTTTCAAATTTTAGATGTTTTTGTCCAAAAATAAATTAGCTATTAATGATCAAAAAATGTAAACAAACGTTGTTAAGTGTGAATGACGCAAAAATGCTTGTCCAAAATGCTTGTCCAACGCTCTAACCGACTGAGCTAACGTGGCCAGCTGCTTTAAAAGAGCGAAATTAATATATTTTTATAGATTATTCTTTATGGAAGGTATGTAATAAAGCGAACACGCCACTCGATTATATGTTGAAGGGAATTATAACACTCTGTCAGCCAAATCTGAACTCACCCTTCGGGTTCGGTCAGATTTTGCTGACAGAGTGTTATAATTCCCTTCAATATATAATCTCGTGACGTATTCCCATTTTATTTATCTGGACAAAAATAGTATAAGTGCAAAATTTCGATACAAAAAAGATACAATACAGATACAATTTATTTCTGATTAAATTTTGAAACATTTATTACGAGATACATCAATATGAAATAGCAGTTGATCCCCACAAGCCGTAATTTATATCAGTTGGCAGACAAATATAAATGCATTACATCATTTGCACGATTAATTTATGATTTTCCAATCTGAACACATTTTCTCAAAACAACACAATTAGAGTAGCTACCTTAAGTATTTCGTCTTCATCTTTAATAAAATATACTGGAATAATTCTTCTTATATACACCGGTTTTGATTTATTCAATGAATTATCAATCGAATGCCCTTATATCACCGTACGTTATAGACGTTAAAGTTATAAATCCAATAGTCCAAATGTAGTTCCAACGAAAACTTACAACGAGGAATACAGTGTTTATACAAAACTAAATAGAAATCCACAAACTAAGGCGGCTTTACAATGCAAATTTAATTGTTAAATAACATTAGTTTACCTAAAAATTACAAATTTGACACACATACCATATTCGTAATAATAAATAAAAGAACAGTAGGATTCTATGTTCACTTTCTGAGCACTAGAAATAACCTTTGTATTTTAAAACTATGCCTTTAAAAGAATTTATGTATTTGATTGACACGTATATATTCTTTGAAATACTTCGAGTACACAGGTAAATCATCTTGCAAATTTAATGCGTTACATTTTTGCTCAGATGGGTCCATCGTATAAACGAGGGTAATGCGTTCTAAAAATACACCGACGTTGAATTAACTCAAAAATGCGGTAATGCAGCTTATTGAATATATATATGCTTAACTAAGTCTTTTCTCATTATGCGTCAACCAAAACCTCGTTAAATGTCCTGAAGCAACCCATGTATACGGTCAGCGGAGAGCAACATATTTCTCCAAATTGACTGATAATTCAATGATTTTCATTTTGTTCTATAATATCTATGTCCTTAACTACTAAGTCTTTTTCATTTTCGTCGCTCCCTTTCCACTTCCTCTCAATACGGCCATCAATGGCGCATACAACGCCACCAAAAGCACCAAAAGCACTGTCGCAACCACAGGCCCAAATCCAAACCACATATACATGAAAACATAAAAGGCAAACACATAACCCATGGTTTGGTAACTAGCCAACCACCTTAAGCGCACACGGGGATAGTTGAGGTCCTTTCGACGCTGTTTGCTTGTGGGGCTTAAGTGTAGGGAGTTTTCAGCGGGGCTGTCCGGGTAAGGAAGGGAGATGAATTGTTGCGCCATGCGGGATTTGAAGTCGGTGCCGTAGTTGAGGTTCCAAATTAAGGCGCCGAACTGAACAGTGAGGAAACACATGAGATTTTAAATCAAATTAAACGTTATGGGCGACAGCATAAGTCAAGATCAAGTTCCCATTTGTCATAGCATTGAAACTTAAGTTTATACTTAAGCTATGAATCGGTCTTTATATATACTTAACGACATGTTGGCAACGACTAATCATTATCATAGACATAAAAGAAAATAGAAGTTCAACTAATACACCGTTGAGGCGGAGATTTAGGTTAACAACTTACTAATAAATTTGGAATCATAGGTCAATAGTCAACAATCAGGTTTATAAACCACTCACCCTCTGATTAATAAAGGTGGCCAGCTCATGCGTGAACCGCACGAGGACGGGACTCTCAAACGAACGGATCGGCTGTGTGTCCGGGTCACCTTCGTAGGCCACGTCGAACCTACGCAGGCCGTTCACCAACTGAAAGATAAAGCAGTAATAGTTCATGAATATTATTTCAAATCGAATAGCGGTTATAACATGTTGTATTGTAACAGTGACCTGGTTTTCAATGTCCAATATGGGATTATGAATCTTGCCAATCTATTAATGACATTTGTTTGTATCATATCAGCATATCATAAAATATCTTACGTTGAATTGTCATCTCGCCTCAGCCCTAAATGCATACCTATCGTGAATACTTTTGTATTCATTTTAGAAATTGATCGTTTAAGATTAAATATTGACCTGATATCTGCCCAGCGGTGATAACTTAGGCCCATCGTCGGTCATGCAGACATCAGGCGTCAGGGTGTCCGCTCTCCCGTTCCTCAGCGGTGTTTTCATTTGTGCGAACGATACCGACTTGTCGAGGTTCGATTTGTCGGGCACGTGGAACTGCACGCGGAAATAAATGAAGGCATTTTAACTTATATTTCGTCTTGGTTGATATATCATTAAATATCATCCTGAATAGTCCTTTAATTTAGTGATAGGATAGGATTTTATAGCTGTCACATCAACACGAATATTTTCTTACTAAAGAATAGTTTGTTTCTTCTACTCAATTGTTTGATATAGCCGAGGCGATATATTTTCGAAGGCTATTTTGCAGAAAACTATATTTTTTCTTCGTACCTAAGTAGAGAGACAACGAAAACATAATTTTGAAACCCCATTCTTACATCGAATAGGCGGCACAGATTGGCGATCGCATTTTCCAGGTGCACATCGAGTCTTTTCAGTTCATTTCCTCCACCGCTTCCGCCACCATAATCGTCGAAGGGCGAACATGAAACGGAGGTGGCGTTCAAGTCGGGGTTCGAATCTGTGCGAAATAGAAGAGGGTATTGCTTGAATTTAGTGGTAAGCTTTGATACATTTGGGAAGACAATTGTTTTGAGTCGGGATTGACAAAAAGAAAACGCTATTAGATGGCTTGCATGATTATAGTACTTTTATCTCTTATCTCGGAATTCTCCGAATATTCGAGTCCCGAATTTGGAGCAGATTGCGTTCAGATCCAGCTTCCCCTAAAGCCTAAAGGGGAAGGAGGGTTTGGCCTGAATTCAAATTTAAATATGGGAATTAGTTCGAATATTCTAAGAAAGATAGTGCAGTGTGCGAATTAAGGATTCGGAAGCCGGTGGCCATCGGGCCACCGGGTTTCAAAAAGCCGGTGGCCAAATCGAGAACCCGGTGGTCCAAATCGATTTTCATAAAATCATGAAATCAATGGTACACTTTTAACCTAAATCGTCACCTCAAACCACACTCGCGCTGATGAAACGACACGCGCACTTTCGAAACAACATCGTACTGCCAAATCGACATTTACAAAAAAAGGATTATTGTACAAAAATCTTGAAGTGCGAGCGCTGAAGGCGCGAGCGCAAATTTTTACGGAAGCATCTTATGGAATTTTATCTATAGAGTATCGAAATCATTAAAGAATACATTCGCACAAGCGCGAGTGTAAAGAAACTGAAACACTCGCGCAACCCAAACGTCGTTGGTAGACTTGACCTCTAAGGTGTATCTACATGTATATGTAATGCAACGGAACAAGCATTGTTCACAAATATTTCTTCGAAAACCAAAAAATCCATATAAAGGAAGATATATATATCTTAAATTCTCAAGAACGTATCAATTGTTTTCCAAAAAATAATAATAATAATAAAGATGCTTATCAAAATCTAGATTTCTCTTCTGTTCATTTTGTCTTTAAACCTTCTTTTTACAACATATCTGGCATCTCTATGCCAATAATGGCTTTCTATTGTATTCTGATATATTTTGTATAAATTATACATAATTGGTTTTAAAAATTGGCGGAAGCCATTTTGGCCACCGGATTATGAAACCCGGTGGCCCGACGGGGTTTTAGGGAGCCATTGGCCACCGGGCCACCGCTTATTTCGCACACTGATAGTGCAATAAGAGGCTTGATATCCTATGGAATATGTCAGGCAGCTGTTAAGAATGCGTTTATCTAAAGATAGTTACAATATGGAAGGACAATTCACTTCGTGTAGAAAAACATATTATGTTTAGCAAAAACATGGTCGAGTCAGGTATGAAACAAGCATGCCTGGTGATCATATAAATATATACACTGCAACGATTCGGATTTCCTTCATTTTTAGCATTGCAGACCCAGGCCAAACATATACAAACTTTGAATCAATTTTTTACGACCACGATTGGAATACGGGAATAATATAGAGTGAGTTCGGGTAAATCCGGACATGCGGGTAAATCCGGACACTTTCAGATTTTCATGAATAACAATTTTAATGATTGTAAAAAACGCTGGAACTCCATGTTTATATAAAACAGACATTTTCTCATAGATGTTTAAGGATTTCGCTTCGTATTTAAATATCTTAAGTTAGATTAATACATTAATTTTGGCGGAACATTTTTTGACTCCTAGTAATAAGGCTTTTCTTCCGGTCAAGAAACAAAACAGTGTAAAATTACAACATTATCAAAATTGTTAAAAAAGGTAAGTATTTTTTTTATCTTGCGGCTAAGCAGTTTTGACTCCTTCAATCCGTAACCAATTATATCTTAACAAAATCTGTTGCTTATTGTTCACAGATCATAATCAGTAGATGGGAAGCCAGTTGCTAGATGGTTCAAAGGGAATTTCACTCAAAATGTAGGGGAAAAACATGCAGAACTTAAGTATATGCTTACCAATATTCTTTTTAGGTGCTTTTCGTTTGCCTGAAAATTATGCTTTATGGTGGATAAGCAAGTATAAGATATAGTCTCATTCCGATCAATTATATGATTCGCATTCTCACTCACACAGATATACTCAAACTATACAAGTAGTTGCCAATTAAATGCACAGGGCTGATAGTATATCACTTGAAATACTTGAGACACCAAAACATCCAACAAATCAAGCATTCCTCATCTGATATCAAAAAATAAATAACATATAAAGGTGAACAACGAATATATACTCACTGAATCCGAGGAAAGACAGAAAAGAGGAGTCGTTGTGAGACGGTTTTGGTGACGTTTCTTGTGCTTTGTGTTTCGCTTCAGACATCTGCAGAATCAACTGGCCAGCCTGAAAAGGGACAAATAAATATATTTTTCATTAAAGGACGATCTTTTCTTGTATTACCATTCTTATTAGCTGTAAGACTTTACAGCCCAGTTTGAGTTAGCTTCATACATGTACAGTGTATGTTGTTTATTAAAAACTAGCATTGCATGATAAAACGAACATTTGCATGCTTGTACAATTAAAACTGTTGTTTTATATTTATACACGCAAAGAGTATTCAAGATAAAAATAGAGTATCTACTGATACACATCAAAGTGCTCTTCCAGAACCCCCAAAATCATTGTACATTGTTTTGTATCTATGCACCCACCATATTCTTTGTGGCTTGCGAGAACATAGGCTGGTATTCAAACATCGGTCCCTCCAACTCCGTAAACTGAAGCGTCATGGAGCTAGAAGCCAGTTGGGCGTGAGGGTGGCGTATGGGACTGGCACCAAGGAAACTGGAGCTGCCATGGTGATGGTGATGATGAGGACTGCCATGGAAACTGGTTTGGTGATGGTGGTGGGAGCGGCTACTGGGTGAAAATAGGCACTGCTCCGCTGAAATAGAGAAAATAACATGCGAATTTGAGGAAAAGGGTGTCTCAAAAATGCTGATAAGAACAAATATAAATGTGCAAGATATAAGAATGAACCATACTTTGACCCCTCTTTCATTGAAATACATGTAGGATCGAAACCCATATCATGCTCGCCAATCCTCTGTCTTAGAGAACAAGATTAGGCTACAGATCTATCAGATACTTTGTCAGTCCGGTCGATTTGTCATTTACATTTTATCGCATTTTTTTCATATACTTTATTGGTATTTTTCCACAAGTCCATCGCACAGAAAACTCCGAATGTTGCCGGTCCAAGACTGACATTTTGCATATTCTCTGCCCTTTTCTTTCCTTTGACTTACCATCTTCGATGAGCTCCCTCAACCGTGGCAGGCTGAATATCTTGGCTACCCTAAACGCCAACTGGGCATTTTTTGTGGAGCAAAGGTCGAGTCGTAGGGCGCGTTGAACGAAGCTCTCGAACAGCACGGTGTAAAAGAGAAGGTTTTCCATCACGAACGAACGCCTGTAAGAACATATAAAACAGTATTGTGTTTTTGTTTACATATTTCGATAAAGCCGAAATTATACGACTGCGTAAATACTGTATCTTTACAGCATGGCGATCGCCTGTAGAACCCGATTGGTCAGTACTTGGTCAAACGTTACTCAGTGCTGCTTGACCATGGATAAAATGAGTTTACATATTGTTAGACTTAAAAATAAGCCACTAATTATATCTGACGCAGTATTAGCTGGTAAATCTAATTTGAAACCTAACATAAAATTTACAATATGATTCTTTATATACATGTATCATTGTTCATGGAAGAGTTTAAGGAAAAATCCTAAGAATCATCAAAATTTGGTATTGTTCTCGTAAGCAATCTTAAATCGATTTTTTCACATAGTATTTCAGTGATACTATCCTCATCAACAATATCAACAATATCAACAATTATCATATCTCCTTACCATTTATCGTCGATGGCAACATCGGCCTGCTCACTCTCCCTTTGCTTGGCCTGAGTGGGGTCGGAGTAACGCCACGGTTGGATGAAGCTCAACCACGTCTCCATTACCTGCGATAACATTTTAATTGTAAGGCGAGGTTATTAAATGGTATGATATTAACTTGTAATTACTATATTTATGCATCAGCCGGAAAAAAACCTGTTTTGATTATACGTTTTTTTTTCTTTTTATATCTAATTCATGGACACGATTTATATCTTATGCTTATTCATTATCGCAT
Organism: Hydroides elegans; assembly: GCA_001703475.1. Classification (NCBI taxonomy): domain Eukaryota; kingdom Metazoa; phylum Annelida; class Polychaeta; order Sabellida; family Serpulidae; genus Hydroides; species Hydroides elegans. Next base: position 11,882 of record LQRL01114225.1, read on the forward strand.
TTCTTGTCATTTTCGATTATCTTTTGATGAAATCGAGTATGAAAACCGTTTCTGACATAAAAAAAAAACATAACTGACATGTTAAATAAAAGTTTACCATTCTGAACGACGAATCCAGGGGCCATCTTTCGAAGTTGTGCTTGAGAAATTGGTATATCTTCTTTTGTGGCATCACTGATCTAAATACAAAGGAGATATGAGGATCAATAATTAAGGCGTGACTAAACTATTAGGCAATATCATAAGATACTTTGATTTTAATAGGCTGACAAAGACAGCAATGTTGAATCTAATAAACTAGCTCTTAAACTCAAAATTACAGATCTAACAACATCATTTACTTAATCGCTTTACATCTGGATAATACTGAATCAAATATGACCTGATATCCTGGCTATTAAACCTAACAGTTGACATATGCCATCCCCATCTCGCCTTGTGTACCTTTTGAATTCGTTCCAGGGATTAGCGACATTGGCCGTATATTGGGACGTCACCGCGGGTGGTCGGGCGGTGTTGACGAAAAAGTGAAGGTGCTTGATGAGCGAGCGCACGAGACGGATCTGCTCTAGTGAAGCGAGTTGGCTCTCCTACGAAAATGGGAAATAAATTATAATTAAAGCAAACATACATGTGTAGATATACGTAGAGGTAAGTTAATATTGTCGCAAGCGATAAATCATTTATGACCATCAATATTGTATGCGCCATATTACACTGTTTTGATAGCTTTAACCTTATTTGTATTGAAATGTTTGATTTGACGAAACTATAAGGGAACAATTACATGTGGATTTTATGTCCTGAAATCGAAACAAGCTTACTTAGTAACGTATGCAATACAAGCAAATGAATGTAGCTCTTAACAATAGAGGTGTTAAAGATAGAAGATGATGCCAGCTTTCAACCAATAACCTATATATAACTTTGCGGCACATTGACTTGGATATATGAACCTAATGATATGTTAACGCCATCCCGAGAAAGCATCACATCCGAACCACTTGAATGTTTAATATTATGTCATATTTATACCAGATACCATGATTACACACATTACCCAAGGAGGGAACCCTTATCAACATTTATAATACATGTATTTCAATTTAACTAGAAGGTCAGTGACCTTGGATCCCCCGTGAACTTCAACAATTCGTAGATGCAGGATGGTCAGTTTGTACTAAAATTAACTTTGGAAATAACGAACTATTTTGCAAATAAACCAGAATCGACAATTTTCAACCGATCCAGATAAAACCTTAACGAGGCACGACTTCAGACCTCAGTTTATACGAGAATAAAATTTGAAAGGTATAGCTTAATTGCTTCATACCAAACTCGCCTGCACAAAGAGCTTGACATCGGTAAAATGATTAAAATCGACAAGTTTTAAAGTGCTCCAGAATCGACAATTTTCAACCGATCGAGATGAAACTTTAACGAGGCACGACTTCAGACCTTGGTTTATGCGTGTATAAAATTTGAAAGCTCTAGCTCAATCGCTTCAGACCAAACTCGCCTACACAAAGTGCTTTGCATATGAAAAAAAAAGTTTAAAATCGACAATTTTTAAAGTGCTCCAGAATCGACAATTTTCAACCGATCGTGATGAAACCTTGACGAGGCACGACTTCAGACCTTGG
>LQRL01114248.1:0-10203 GCA_001703475.1 Hydroides elegans
CAGACGGACAGACGGACGGACGGACAGACGGACAGACGGACGGACGGACGGACACCCCAACTCTATAGGCCCCCAACTTTGGGGTTGGGGCCTAAAAAACAACGGTGAGCCACATATGACTAAATCTAACTGATACACTGAAACAGGCATCCCAAAGTCTTAAAAGAGACGGCAGCCAATCAAGTGTTGCAGAACCCGAACCACGGGGTAAGGTAACCGGCATGTCCATATATAGCAACTTTATGACACCGGATGCCTTACGGGAACAGTATAACAACATACCATTTACGTTAAAAGGGGACCAGAAGATATTCCCAACCAGTCGAGGTCTGCTTATTAGTACATGACCGGTCACATATCTATGTTATTGTGCTATTTGTTTACTCGTAATGTTGTATAATGGTGATGGACACTAAAACTGATGTAAACGTTAGAAGAGAATCTACGACAAAGGCGACGACAGTCTCTAGAGAAAAAAAATGATACATTATCAGTCGAATACATACAGGAAATAATAGTACTAGTAGTACAAAATATATATAAACTTCGTAACAGACATATCCGAGCACGTACAAAGTACGGTAGCGTACTCGTAAGCGATGTCACTTGTAACATGTCAAACGAGTCTCAAATTTAAACAAGAGTTATCACAACTTACTAGGCTTCTTTGTTTTTCCATGAGGCTGATTATTGTTTGCAATATATTTCTGAGCAGACATCTTTGTCGAGATCCAAGCGGCACAGTATATTTATCCTCGTACGAGATGACAACTTTACTTTGACTTGACCCAAATTTCGCACTTCGGTGATCATGTATTGTTTTTTGATAAATCCAGATAAAAGTATATATTTTCAAGCTATTTCAAATATTATTTCCTAAAACCTTATTCTCGTGAGGTGTAATTAGCCCCTCATTGAGAGACAGACTTTTACGAGCGCGTAACATCAAAACACACCCGGAAATGTTTGTTTACAAAATAATTTACTGCCACCTGGTGGTTTGAACTGAAACTACTTGGTTTAGTATTCACAAAAAAATCAATAATGGGTTCCGTTTAAAGGTCGAGGCCGTCCCCCCTTTTAAGGACGTCTTCACATTTGGAGACGTCTATTTAAACGAAATGCACTTGAAATGTTAAAATGTAAAATAAACATTAAAATGTAAGATAAACAATCGCACCTGAAAAAAGTGTTCCTTAGTTTGCTTATAGATCGATTCATTGCGCTATTCTGACGACTGCACCGATTGGCTTTGTGTACTGTGAGTACTCTCGGGGACCAATTTTCGAACTATTGACAAGGCGCAATCCATAGATAATAGCTCATAGAAAGAATCATCTATGTCTATCCCTAGCACGTCGATCACTTATAGGTAAGATGTCATCCAATCAAGGACACCATCCATGAAACCAAAACGAATTGTGAAGCCAACAGAGATTAATTCAATAGTCAACCGTGTCAAACGCCGTAGTATTTACACTCACAATTTTATCTCGTAGATAATCGTCTTTACCGTTGAACCCACTACATCAAATGCAATTGATAGGTCGCTTTTACTTTGATCGGTTGAAACCGCTGTATTTCAGTTTCTTTCGTTCGTATGCTTCATCGTTTCTCGATTCCCACGGAACTGTAAGCTCGATTATAATCAATAGCTTGTTTGTAGAAGAGAATAGTATCATAGCTTGTCTTAGTCGGTTTTCAATCTTAAAAGGGAAGACGAGTCGCTTATCGAGATCTACACGTAACTTCCAGTCGGTAGCTCTGTTTAATAAGCCTACACTATGCTCAGTGTTTTTCGTGTTAGTTTTCTTGCGTGCTGTTTGTCCTGCTTTCACGAATTCTATTGTATCTTTTTCGCTCTTTTCGTTTCGATTTTTTTTACATTCACCCGTTTTACTTATACGTGGTGTGCCAGCTTTCGAAGGACCTTATCGTGACGCCATGTACACCGTCGCTGAGTGAGCGCTGTTCTACAGGAGGAGAGGATGTGCTCCAAATGACCGGGCCCACTACAGAGTCCGCATTCAGCGCAATCACTCTTCCCCACCTCATGAGATTTGTAGGTGTCGGTAAAAGGTCTTAAGTCGAGCGGATGGTGAACTGGAGTCGAATTGGTTCCATCTTCTAGAGCGTGTTCCATGTTATATTTCTGGTTACCGCACTCTCACATTTCATCCATGCTACCTGAGATGCAATTCCTACTGCTCTGGCCATTCGTTCCTCTTCCTCTATACTTCGTAGCTCTTTACTTATCACCTTCCTTCGTTCTTTATTGTTTGAGGTGTCCCACATATTGCTTGACGCAGCTTCACCAAAGCCTAGTCCTTGTCGGCTTATGCACACCTTACCGACAATATCATAGCTGGTCTTAGTCGGGTTTCAATCTCAAAAGGGAAGACGAGTCGCTTATCGAGATCAACGCGTAACTCAACTCCCAGTCGGTAGCTCTGTTTAATAAGCCTACACTATGCTCAGTGTTTTTCGTGTTAGTTTTCTTGCGTGCTGTTTGTCCTGCTTTCACGAATTCTATTGTATTGTATTTTTCGCTCTTTTCATTTCGATTTTGTTGACATTCACCCGTTTTAGTTCTACGTGGTATGCCAGCTTTTGAAGGACCTTATCGTGACGCCATGTAAACCGTCACTGAATGAGCGCTGTTCTGCAGGAGAAGAGGATGTGCTCCAAATGACCGGGCCCACTACAGAGTCCGCATTCAGCGCAATCACTCTTCCCCCACCTCATGAGATTTGTAGGTGTCGGTAAAAGGTCATAAGTCGAGCGGATGGTGAACTGGAGTCGAATTGGTTCCCTCTTCCAGAGCGTGTTCCATGTCATCTTTCTGGTTACCGCACTCTCCCATTTCATCCATGCTCCCTGAGATGCCATTCCTACTGCTCTGGCCAATCGTTCCTCTTCCTCTATACTTCGTAGCTTTTTACTTATCATCTTCCGTCGTTCTTTATCGTTTGCGGTGTCCCACCGAAGCCGAGTCCTTGTCGGCTTATGCACACCTTACCGACAATATCTTGATATTTAAGGCGGGACGTTGCCTCATTTAGCGTATTTTTTCACTGCCCATTTTCTGCCAGTTTACAGTGTCACGCCTGCTTTGCGAACACATTCGTCCGTTTGAGATTTGGATAGTAATTGTTCACTTTGAATTCCTCTGACAAGGCAGTGAATGGTAGTTGAGGCTTTGTTTCTCTTCCATATAGGCCTATGTTTGTTAAGGAAGGCGGAATACCCAGCCATTTCCGCAAGCTGCAACTTATTTTGCTTTCCATTTTTTTCGACTGCCGGTATGGGGACATCATATTATCAGTGGCCAAAGGATTCTAGGTAAAACTCCGTGGTGGTAACACCATGCTTTGAACTTACCTGGTATCTCGCTCTTATTTATCCTTTTCAGCCAGTGCTCCAACTGATCACATTTGTGGTGTCTTTGACTTTCTTTGTCAAATAGCTTGCCTAGGCATTTGATCGGTTGATCTTTCATGTTTGATATTGCCTCGCCTGCGATTCTAAACTTAAACCGTTCGCTTGGTTTTCTATTCTTTAGCACGACACACCGTGACATTTTGGCTACAAAAAAGAAAAACAAGACAAAGAAACAGGAAAAACGTGCACAGTCGATCATATTAAACTAGACCCCCAATATAGAAGTATTCGAACAATTATTTAGTTTACCTTTTTCTGTGTCTTGACATGGAAAAGTCAAATTATGCCATAAAATAGTCTACAAACTGACGAACGATGATCGAGAGATGATTTGTGTGTGCTTTGTATATGATCATGATTTAAAATATTATTGAAATTGCGCTTGCACAAATAACAATTGAATGCAAATATATGTGTAAACTTTATGCATATGACATATACAGATATAAATCATATGAATACCAATCATTAAAAATAATGATTTTGTAGTAAGTGATTATATAACTCACATGGCCTCATTCGACAAAGGCGGTATCGAAACCCAAATACATCCATAAACTGCTAAAACAATACACCTTCTTAGGTTGTAAACCTTTGTGATCCATTTTTTTTAAATGAGGATTCTTAGATATTCTTTAAAAGTGTTGTTTTGATCTGAGGTTCTTTCTATTTTTTGAAAATATGACGCAATATCTGAAATTAAAAAAAAAAATCCGGAACGGAAAAATATATATAAAGAAGCAAAATCAATTTATGGAAAACATCGAACCAATCGTATTTATATGTTAATCCTATCAATATTATGATCCACAATAGGGATATTTCCGCCAGTGTTTATGTAAAAAGCACAGTATTACTTTGTTACCACTTACAACTTACACAGTTGCTATATGATCCCCACGAGTGTACACGCCGAGGCCCTCGATGAAATATTATTTAGGCGAAAACGTTAAAAACGGGATTCGGCATTTAGCACTATGTTTTGTATGATATGTATCAAATCGAATGAAAAGAGTTTACAATGCTGCTTCTGAATGACTACAGGCTGCAACTCTAAACACTTACAAAACAATTAGATATAATAAGTAAAATAAAAAAGTGAAAGAAAACCTAGAAAATACTCCACTACCAAAACAGCACGAGGAAGACAAATTATTCAAATGCTGATAAACTGTATTCACACTAGATAAACAATACTCTGATGACATTCACTGTCCATCTAGTGTTGAACATATACTAGAAAATTCGAGGTAAAGCACCATACTGAAACTCAAACTGAAAAATGTTCATATAAACAAATGAAAACGGGTCTCAGATAGAAAATGAATACAGAACTAAAAGACACACTTACCAGTTAAAAATAAAATAATATATTTTACTAAAACCATGTTATTGTTGACACCTATTGGCACACTAAAACATTATTTGTACCTAAATCAATTTCTTTGAAGAGTCATACATATACAATAAGACCCAAATGACAACTGAATCACAAATCATCAGCTATATATGATAGTCATTTTAAAACTATGGTCATTGAGTACCATGGCTTTAGTAAAAATGAGTTTTGAGTGCTTTATCACATATGTACCGTAATTATACGGGTTATATTGGGTTGTACACCGATTTTACATACAAACCACCTGGATGCGGGTTATACAACGGTACCGCTTATAAACCGATTTTAAAAACATAAACCACTCGACTTAAAATGTTCATGAATAATATAGTTGAATTTGGTTATGATTAATTGATACAATAATCCATATAATATTTAATATGAGCTTTTGCAATGTTTTACAGATTTTATAAGGAATAATATCATTATAATAAACATACATGCCTTTGTTTGGGATTGTAACGTTAAATATACTATTTGCAAAAAAAAAAATAGATTTATGGTGCGGGTTATACACCGGTGCGGGTTATACGCAGGATTAAAAAAATCTTGATTTTCATGGGGTGCGGGTTACACACCGGTGCGGGTCATACACCGGTAATTACGGTAGATCAGCAGATTCAGTGACAGGGTTGAGGAAGGTGGAAAAACCCTAGTTGATGGAAAAAAACTATGTTTTCTTAATCTGATTGAAATAAACTAACCGAGAATTAGAACGATATATAAAGTACTATAAAACTAACACGTGATATAATATAATTTAAGACATTGTATTTATAAAGTGTAAATTCTATGCATAAGAAGAGATATGAATAATTTGAAGTAATCATAATATGGATATGGATTTGTTAGGAGCTATGTTAGGAGCCACAGAGCAAACTAACTGACCATAAAATGTAACCTCTTTACTTAATCATATGTTCCTATTAGTCCCTAACTAGGGCAATCAGAGCAGATTGTATATTTTAACATTTGGAAACGGCATATTCAAAGATTAGGTTAAGAAATATACCCGATACCATTCATCGGCTCCAAATAAACTCACATTACTTCAAATCAGCGACATACCTTATTTTAAAGTTTAACATCGACGACCGAAATGACCTATCTGTTCATAACACCTGTTCATTCTTGCTAGCTAACTTTGGAAGCCATAAGAACAAATATATGACATAACAGATCTTTGGGTGCCCCTGTATTTTTAACAATTAACTTTAAAATCCCGTTTCCGCTTATATAGATTTCTTAATTTAGCATAAAAAACAAGCTAGGAAACAAAGTGAACAGATCTTAGGAACTATTACTTTTCGATAGGCTATTCAATATCAAATGTAAAGGTATGTTGGTGATAAAATAAACTTTTTATCAGAAGCAATCATCCCAGACATGTTTTCAATCTTTTCATATTATCATATATATATTTTAATATAAACCAATGAAATATGTCATTTCAAAATTTAAAATATACAATCTGATCTGATTACCTATATAGGAACTTGTAAGAACACATAGTTATGGAAAATTTATTGCATTTTATGGTCAGCTAGTTAGGAAAATATGAACAGATGATTTGGCATTAAAATAATTGATAGCACTTTTTAGCCCCACCTAGGGCCTTGGTTGCATAACAATTAATCGATTGCGTCGCAATTAGGTATAGTGTAAAATATGATTTTTCAAATATGTTAATTTCAGTTTATATCACCTAGAAAAATACGTAAGTAAAGTATTTCAGATTTGTTTATTTCGGTTTATATCAATAAGAAAATATATATGCGTCATTTTGTTTTATGACTTTGAACAATTATCCTGATTATACAAAGGCACTATAAACAAGTTGAATTCGCATCGCTTATTGCAATTATGGAGTTTATGTTGTAATCAATAACCAAAAGTCTAAATTAATACAGGTATCCAGCTAATCCGATCACTTAAATTATAGAGCCATTTGATGAGGTCATATGTTTGAGTCGTAAATAGTTGCACTTATTGTTTTTGGATTTCTCAGATAAAAATATATCATCGATATATTAAATAAATTATGAAAATATGCATGTTTAAGTACCGTGGGGCTTTCGCCCTAACTGAGGTATGTCCAGAACTCGAATATGTTTACCGGGGTTCACCAGGTTCGCTAGGTTCACCAAACACTTTTATAGGATATATATAAAAGTGTGGCGCATGTTCGGTTTGTCACCAGGGAATGGTAGCACAATACCGGTTCGCTACGTTCGCTAGGTTCACCAGTGAATGGTAGCACAATACCCGTTCACTACGTTCGCTAGGTTCACCAGTGAACGATAGCACAATACCCGTTCACTACGTTCGCTAGGTTCACCAGCAAATGGTAGCACAATACCGGTTCACTACGTTCACTAGGTTCACCAGTAAATGGTAGTACAATACCGGTTTATTAAACAAAATGTTTTGAAAAGTCTTGATTTTCACACAAGAATAATAAAATCATTTCAAAATTATAAAAAATATGAAATATGTAGGAAATGGAGGTATTTCCAGAACTCGAAAACATATTCGAAACTCAATCAGTTTACATATGGGGTGGATATGGGTTAGATATAATTAAAAAATAATATAACATATTCTTTTATTTTCCGTCGTGTTCCTTTTGGTTTACTTCTTATCGTTGTTAAATAAGTCTTTATTTGTAAAATGTTATTCAAATGCACACCAACATGCAATTGCAAAGCATTTTCTTGTCTTTTTTCATCATAACATAAACATTTTATCACGGGTTTGATGCAATGTATTTAACAGATACAAACATTTTTCTTGAATACACAATGTACAATAAATGTGTATTTATTAATGGGTATATGACAAGATATCAAGTTGTTGAAAATATCATATAGTTTATAAATTAATTGTATACTTTTAACAAATTTGTTCGTCTACGCAACTTAATATTCATAGAAAAATTGATCAACCATTAAAATATTCAATTTGAATGTGTATGAAACAATACTGGCAAAAACACAATCTGTATTCCTTGGTGATGGGTGCTTTAATCTATATCCTTTTATTACTATTGCATGATATATGAATTGTCTTGCTTCTTCACTTCATTCGTCATCATCTTCTTATAAGTTTTTTTTCTTCTTCATCATCTTATTCTTTGCGTCATTTATAATTTCTTTATTTTCAAAATGAATCTTCACTTGTTAAATATTGATAAGTATTAACACTTTCTATAGAAAACACCCGAAAATCACTGTAAATATTCAAATTATTATTTTTTGTATCACGAATGCTAAACGCTGTGACGTAAACAAAACATGGCATTTAGCTAGGAAACGTATTGTGACGAAATAATTGTGTATGTCATTCTTTCGCTTCATGCTTTGGTGAACCTAGCGAACGTAGTGAACGGGGCTACGACTCGGTTCATTGGTGAACGTATCGAACATAGCGAATCATAGATTTGACCTGGTTCACTGGTGAACCTAGCGAACCTAGTTAACGCAAGTGAACAATATCTAGTCCTGAACATGAATGCCCTAACTGCAATAATCGCGGGGCTTTTGCCTTGTGGGGTTTTTGCCCTACAGCCCATATATTTATATATCAAGGTTATATACTTAAACAAGGCTACGAAATCAATGTGATCACAATTATTTTATCCTTTGGCCATTTGCCATCCTTATATAAACAGGGGGCACCCAACGAACCAAAATTGTATGTTAGTCTTAAACGTTGAGAAATATTCCGAAACGTATACTGAATCTTAAAACATATTCTGATATCACATCCTACAAGGCCCACATATCTGTTCATATTTTGCTGTCTAGCTGACCATAAAATGCACCATTTCACCTAAATTATCTGTTCTTTCAAGTTGCTAGATAGAGCAGATCTGAAATATTAAATTGCTTAATTAACTTATTTTATTGTTTTATCTAAAAATATATATCCCAAAATATGAATTAGAATTCCATTTATTTGTTGATTGCTGGATATAAGAGCTCATTTTAATATAAATCAGTAACATAGCTATTTTTTTCATGTCCATTTCACTAGCTAGCTGGGTTGGCCATAAGAACAGATATTTGGCAGAACAGACCGTTGGGTGCCCCTGTATAAATGACAAATCTATCAATACAATGCCTCTTTTCTTTAAACGTCAATTTTAGACTTAACACAATAGAGAACTTGGCAAATTTGGGAAATCCGCTAGAATGACGTCCAATCAGTATTAAGCCATGTGATTGGTTATATTTGGGAAATCCAGGCTATTAACACAAATATTTTTTTATATATTGGCACAAACTCTCTAATGTGATACAGAGCCCTTCAGTTGTAAAAAAGTTCTTACCTGTATTTACGATTGATAATAACTTGTTCGTAGTCAGTAAACAACATGGCGGTCCGTTTACTGAACATGTTTTGTTTTGTCCTTTTCTGTGTATTCGTTGGCTGTTATGGACAAAATGACGTCCCGAAAAATACAGGTTCGATAAAGTTCATTTCATAATATTATATTTGTTATAATTTATGTATTTTCAGAGCGGACAAATGCATTTAAATGCATTGACATCTGGGATCAAAAAGCTACTCGAACGCCGAACGGTCTTATGTTTCAACAGGACAGTTAAGTCTATTTTGTGTATTAAACCATGTGATTTAGAGGATTTGGTAACGTGATATGATTATGAACTGTGGTCTTTTTATTCCACTGAGAAGTATTTTGTATTTTCACGATAAAACTACTTGTACATGGATGGCCTACGAGTAATTATTCCCCGTGAAACGGAGAGATATGGGGTTGAGCTTGTCCGTCTGCCGACACCTTGGGCCTACTCTGTACGGACGAGAGTATCCCTACTAGATTTTGTTTTTCTTTGGCACATGTACGAGTAAAGCACATTTATTAGAGGTGTGCCTTTTGGGGGTTATTTTCGAAATATCTGAAAAATTGGAACTTGGCGATTTTGTGAAATATGTTTATTTTCGGACTTAGCGTGATTATTGGTAGGGGATTATACGGACCAGAGCCCGGCTTTTTAGGCCCCAACCCCAAAGGTTGGGGGCCTATAGATTCGGGGTGTCCGTCCGTCTGTCCGTCTGTCCGTCCGTCCGTCCGTCCGTCATCGATTCTTTTCCAGGCTGTAACTTTGTAACGAATGGTCGTAGAAACCTGGGAATAGGCTCATATGAAAGGTCTTGGCCTGTAAATGTGCCTTTTGACAGTTTTGGCCAGATTCGGCCACCGGAAATGGCCGAATTTGGCCAAAATGTCCAAAAAAAACGGTTTTTCGAAACATAGGCTTTTCCAGGCTGTTTCTTTGTAACGAATGGTCGTAGAGACCTTGGAATAGGCTCATATGAAAGGTCTTGGCCTGTAGATG
>LQRL01114248.1:10838-22182 GCA_001703475.1 Hydroides elegans
CTAGATGGATTTTGTTTTCCTGTGGCACATAGACAGAACTTATATTGGAGGTGTGCATTTCGGTGTTAGATTCGAAATATATTAAAAAAAAAAGGAATTTGGCGGTTTTTCGAAATATGTTTATTTTCGGACTTAGCGTGATTATTGGTGGGAGTTTGTACGGACCAGAACTAGCCCTAGATAGTCGAGTTTCAGATCCATATAAACCCCACATATATTGGAGCTGTTCTGACGGAGATAACTTTTGAAATATCTCTAAAATTTGAAATTTGGCGTATTTTTGAAAAATGATTTCGGGACTTAGAGCACATAGAGAAAGATTACGTGTATATAGTGAAGTTGTAATGACTACGTTGTGAGGAGGAATATGTAAGGAAAACGTAAAGATAAAGACGTTGTGAGGAAGACGTTGTGAGAAAAACGTTGTGAGAAACACGTTGTGAAAAAAAAACGCTGTGAGAAAGACGTTCCTTCGATGGATTCCGTTGACTATTGTTGAAGTAGCGGAGGACTTTAACTGATCTATTTGTTAACATTTAGGTTAGGATCATCCATGCCCTCTAAGAAACATCCCTTGTCTGGTAGGTATATTAAACAATATAAACGAACATATAAGCACTCTTTTTTTTCTAGACATATCCAAGTGCTCATGCGATCTGACTGCAAACGGTTGCGACGTTAACTGTTGCTGCGACGTCGAATGTGACAGCGATGATCGCGATGTCTTCAGTCAATGCGACGATGACTACACGCCGTAAGTTTCAATGTTAAAATATCACAAAAAAAAAACGTCCTAATCGGGGTTGACGAATGATTGGTTGGTTCGACAAAATTTGTTGACCTTGTCGACTCGACGGTCAGAATTATGCTTCCTCGCGCCTTTGGCTTATATAGTTTCCTGTAATGCCCGGGAGTCATGTACAGATCACTGATGTACCGTCACGTTCAATATAGGTCGCGCCTGGATTTGGTGTAAAAGTATCAGTATCAGTACACCCCTAGAGCGTTGATAAAACTTAAATCAGCACTAATTAATAGTTTCAACAGAATTATCACAAACTCTAAACCTCAATAAATCTTTCACTAAATTGCAAAGCTAACACCGCACGTCGCTGAATCAGAAATTGCTGCAATAAATGATATAATCACTGTGCCTTGTCCAATATAATTTACGATAAACATTTACAGTGTTACACTGTTTAATAATAAGGAATGCGCAGTGTGTAGGTTTTGCATTTGATTATAACTCAAAATCATAAGATGAACCATGTTTTCTTTGTATGGTTCCGAGGAAAAATAGATTGGTGTAGGTGAATTTGACTTCCTCTGCCGCTTAGACTGAGGCGAAATGGACGAGAAAACATTGCCCTAATTGCCCTACAGTCACTCGGCCTATTTGACCGAACAAATTTTATCTTTATTATCATATGTTATACCCTGGAGTCCAGCAAGACATGTGCTAAAGCTGCTGTTCTTCTTCAACAGAATTATCACAAACTCTAAACCTCAATAAATCTTTCACTAAATTGCAAAGCTAACACCGCACGTCGCTGAATCAGAAATTGCTGCAATAAATGATATAATCACTGTGCCTTGTCCAATATAATTTACGATAAACATTTACAGTGTTACACTGTTTAATAATAAGGAATGCGCAGTGTGTAGGTTTTGCATTTGATTATAACTCAAAATCATAAGATGAACCATGTTTTCTTTGTATGGTTCCGAGGAAAAATAGATTGGTGTAGGTGAATTTGACTTCCTCTGCCGCTTAGACTGAGGCGAAATGGACGAGAAAACATTGCCCTAATTGCCCTACAGTCACTCGGCCTATTTGACCGAACAAATTATATCTTTATTATCATATGTTATACCCTGGAGTCCAGCAAGACATGTGCTAAAGCTGCTGTTCTTGAAAAGTGCTACCTTAAATATTTTGACTGAAGGCTTTGCATCTCGGATACCAATATTTTACCTTTCTTTGATTAATTTATTAGTTTAATATTTACATTTTAAATGGCTTAAAAATCAGGGTGTATCATAAGGGTCGAAACCCTCGGTAATTTCGAGGGTAAACGACGATTACTGAGGCAGAATTGAGGTACCCTCGAAAAATTACCGAGGTAGAAAATTGGATCTACCGAGGCAGAATTTAGGTTCGCTCGAAAAATACCGAGGTAAAATCGAATATACCGAGGCAGAATCCAAGTTCCATCGAAAAATTACCGAGACAGAATTCTGGCTTATGCTACACCCTGAAAATAAAGATGGCTTAAAAATAATTAATGATATTTGTACCGCAACTTATCAATAAAAAGAAATACCTAATGATCTTACTTTCTTATATTTGTTTCTACAACGAAAACCTTACCATGTAACTATGTTTGTTATTTTGCACACTGTTTAGCACTGACAAACGCATGTGCGTGCAAGAGGAAGTGATCTGGCGCGACAACACCAAGTACACGTCGGAAAAGACGAGCAATGGCCTCTTCTGTATCGACAAAGACAATTGTGAGCATTTCAATAATATGATACCTGTATTCAATCGAGGGTTCAAAATACATGCATCACAACGCTTTCTTTATTTACCAGCACGTGACATATTTTTGCCTTTTTGGGTATTGGACGTAAGCAGTTTCATTTGTGACAGTAGATAAATTTGTGTGCGCCGATCGTGCGAGCGAAAATAACATTTTAAATGTATTGAAGTCTTAATTTAATGTAGAAAAACACAGTCAAATCGGTTGAGTTTTTTGGAGTGCCTGAGTGAACGAGTGCGTCACATAAGAACTATTAGAACATACGATGCACGTGCTCTTACATCTCTTTTCGATCAGATGACGAGCGCAACTACTACGAATCTCCCGAGGAGGTGGACAGCCAGAGTCAGTTCGACGAATACCGCGACAAGTACGGCGGCTACAACTTCCACCCCACGCCGCAGTCCTTCCCCTTCGCCACCCGCGACTACAAGGTCAGTACTCCGCCCCAATACCTCTTCCTCATAGTATTCGCATTTTGTAAGTCATGCTGCATGGTTTTTACGTACAGGTTTATCGGACTGTCGAATATGTGCCAGTGTCATCTAAAACACAGCCAAAACTACGTTTGAGTTACACTAATTTGAACTGTATTTTTTTTCAAGAATCTTCAAAGAATTTGTACATTGTTAATTAATTATAGAATAGCATAAAATATACAACAATCAGCGAAATGTATTATATTTGACAGAGCGGGGACCCAGTGATGTCGGTGTACGAGAGCGGCGCAGTGAGTTACCTCGGCCAGCCTTCTCCCATGACTTCTTCAACGTGCAAGGACAACAATCCCGTTTGTGAGTTCTACACATTCAGTCAAAATAGATATGTTTCTATCCAACTATCCAAACATCCAGTCAAAATAGATATGTTTCTATCTAACTTATAATTACGTTTTATTAGCTAGTTTGACTCCGTAATCCCTATGATATATGAATTCAGTTATCGGGGGTGTTTATTTCATGCCATTTTACTCTGTATACTTGCCAGCGTTCCTGTACTCTCTCGAGAACGAGTGCGTGCGACCTTTGCTGAGTCTGGAGGAGGAGTGCACGACCAACCTCGCTCTCAACGCCGCCACTTACTACCAAGGATTCAAAGTTCTCTCGGTCAGTGCACCGGGTCTTTTCCGAATTACACTGAAATATAAAAGAAAATATACTCCAGCCTATTTATGTTCAATTGTATTTTTATTATTCAATGGCAAAACGTCTTTGAATTGTTCAATGCTTTGTATTTTCTTAACTAACTAAAACAAAATGATATGACAAATATATCATGGTGTTTAAATGTTTATGCTTTGCTTGCAGAGTCCTAAAGCATTTGTGGAGTACCCACCGGAGAGCAACCCTGGAACCACAAGTAAGTGCATTGTTTCATATTTGGAAGTGGTTTTCATACACGTAACAAAATTTTGCTCCTTTTTATCGTACAACTGGAATCTCAAATATTTCCCATTAATCTTCCTAACCAGTCTCATGAAGCGGTTGGAGTGGACCATATAATTGAAGAGGGTGTTTGCTTATTTATTTTATTGGAAACTATTATCTTGAAATGTATTTAGGACTATTTTAAATAATGCACGGGTAACTCTTTGCAAAATTGATGCATATTTTTTTCTCAGATTCTCACTGTGTAAGTCGGTACTCAAAAGCGATGCTCACCAAGGATTTCATAAATGTACTTTTTAAAATGCTACTGTCAGAGGCGCGAGTTTAGATTTAATAACGTTTTCAAAGTTAGGCTGAGAAATAATGATATCCGTGCATGCGTTCAGCCCTTCGTATGAAATCTTAATATTAAACCTACCTATGACACGTAATGTCTTATGAGTGACTAAGAGAATATTATGTGGAAAAAGTGATACATTTTACTTTCTTTTTACCTTGCTGTCCTTTTCGTTTCAATGTAGATGATGAATGTATACAAAATATGGATGTATCGTGCTAATAGATTAACATGCCGTGTGAGGTGTGTCCCTTTGAATACCTTACTAGGTTACCCTTTTGATGTGTTTAAATAGATTACAGGCCTCTGTATTAGTTCTTATGTTTTGATGTGTCCTCTTTCCTTGCCATGTATACTAGACTTTTGATCGTGAAGTGTGACTAACATTGCGTGTCCTCTTTCAGCCGAAGCTCCGGACAGTACTACGATGAGCTTCGACACCACAGGTACATTCAATGGGACGACTTTATAATTTTCAAATAAACATATGTTGCAATCGATGTTATATTATTCCTTTTAAATGCAATGTATTTCTTTGTATAAATGTGTTTGTTTATTTGATTCGTGACTTTACAATTGTAGAAATATAAATAATATTTGTTCCTGTAAATATGTGTTCCTATTCATGAAATCTAAGCAAGTGTCTTTCTTTGTTTGATGGTTCGTATTTTTCGTTTCTCAAATATATTGGAGTGTTAATAAGATGACTGAATGACAGAGGCTATTTTAGCTAGAATTTGATCGGTACTGAACTGGCATTTTCGTTTGAAGACGGTCCTTCCTCGGGCTCGCCGCTGTACAACAGCTCGTTCGCAGTAGCCATCGTGCCGACGGGCAACCACCTCTGCATCGACAGCGACGGACTCAACACCACGTGCTCCTTCCCAGGCGGCGACCTCCCGGCGCCTGAGTGGGACGCCGCTCTCGGCACGTGCAACTACGCCGTCATCAAGGTGAGTTTATGAAACCGTTAAGCCATTGCTTTGTCGCATATCTGATAAGATGGTTATATATCCCAGGTTGCAGAGGTATTTATGAGAAAAAAAACATCAAAGTCCTTCACAGAATTAGAACTGGCCATAGTGGCATAAATAATGATTTCAATTCCACAATATCCGTCTTGGTAACTGTATAATGACTTAAATACCCTATTTTCAATTTTACGCAATGTTATTATAAGTGAATGGTTCATCGCAAAGAAAGGTTCCATAATTAAAAGGTTCCGTAGTGATGAAAAGTATGAAGGCCTTGTCTTAACTGCCTATCTAAGCAAGTGTCTTGGTTAATGCGTCAGGTGCTGTACACGTTGTACTGGGACGGGAGCATCGGCATCAACCGCACTCGTGTCTCTTTCGTCTTCAAGGACCTTCTCGAGTCCCAGCTCCCTCTCACGCAAGCCTTTGAAACAGACTTCCTCAAGGTAAGCCCCTCGCGCCTGCCGTGTATAACGCACTTTTATTGTTAGAAATAGTGCATATTCGGAACACATAATTTGTTCAACCGGAAATGCGTTTAATAGTGTTTCGAATACTTTATAGAACAGAGAAATCGAAGAGTATTACTGATCTTGACATTCAGAGAGGATTTTACACACCTAATCTTAAAATACATGTGTCCATTTAAATCAATTTCATATCTTAAACTTAATCTTAAATGGCCTCGGCTTTCAAAACCTTATTTCGCACACTGCTTAATATATACATGTGGAATGTTTGGAAATGTGAATGTCATATACATTTTATTGGTCGCTTGTTATGATTTATATGATTAATTTCAGTCTGGAGAGGAGAACGCGTTGCCTTTGAGCGGAAATCCGGGATACCAAACCGGTCTGCCTGTCTTAGCTGGTGATCTTACGCAAAACCAAGACTCGGCTGGAAACGAAAGGTGAGTCGCCTTGGCAAACATGCAAGTGCCATGGTTCTGTCGATTGCTAAATGTTATTTGAATAAACACACATAAGCCAAACAGTCACTTATAGGTGCAAATTAAGGGTATTCCTTGATTCAATATTCGACATGTTTTATTAAAATCCTAGTGTATAATGCGTTCTTCCCTCCTATTGTCAGGTTGGCCATCGACGTGAGCCGCGACCTCAGCAACCGCGTATCCTTAGTGACGAGCTCGCCTGACGGAGTCTGCAGCACGGACACGGACCGACGCGTGGCTGTCAACTTCCGCTCAAATATGCGCTCCGGCTGCTTCTTAAAGTAAATAAAATGATAATAATAGTGGGCATTTACATCCCGCTCAATCTAATTAAAGCTCTAAGTGGTCACAATCTAGCATTACCTTGGTCATTCGTGCATGTGTTCATCTGTTTAACGGGCAGGCTATCTATTATAAAATTGGTGCTCACACTCCGTCTCTGTGACATCCACTTGAAACTACCAAGTACCTAATTGTACGTGTACACACCTGGGTGGGTAGAGGCAAGAGATACTATATTCAGTGCCCACTTGCATTCCGCTCGGCCACCACGTTTCTGTGAGTAAGTGCACTTAACGGATCAATGCTATGCAAAAGGTATTGAAATGTTTAAAAAAGAATTGGAACGAATTGAAACCTTAAAATCAATCCTTCTTTGATCAATTTCTTCCTGTATTCATCTTCTTTGTAAAACGACATTCGGCATTCATGCTTGTACTCCCTTTGTTGCAGTGTGTTTTACAGCAACATGTCCTCCTTCTGCAACCTCCTCCAAGAGCAGGCGGTGAATGCGTTGCTAGGCAGCGACCCTCCCTCTCACGTGGCAACGTGGGGCGACTCACGTGTCACCGACACGGGCGACTGGGTGCAGGTGCTTCAGGACGACGTGCCCATCGTGAGTATCATTGATTTCCTTCAATCACCAGGCGTTGGCCTCTGCTGCCCCATCCCTTTGCTGCCTTTGGCTGCGTGTGTATGCAGTGATTTAATGTTGAGGTGCAACAATCGGTAAAACTAAAGGACATGGTAACAAAAGATTAAGGACAGACGGCATTTATTTTATAGTCTAAATAGTTATTTTAGCCACCTCCCAGCGCCCAAATAACCCGTATCTTATTGTCAATAACACGATGATTATATATACTTGCCTTGCGTGTGCAGGTGTCTGCGGAGGGCGAGGACAGCTGCGTGAACGTGGTGACGGGCATGCACTGGGAGTTCCTATTCGCCAACGCCGGCGCCCTCGGCAACCCGCAGGCCAAGATCATCGGCGCCTCCTACCGCTTCACCGCACAGAAAGTCCGCTTCCAGGTAAGGGGCGACATTAATTTATGATTTTGGATAAATTTCAGAGTGAAACATGTTGCTGGTAAATGGTAACAAATGTTAATTCAAAGTTATATGGTCACATGTTTGGTCTTGTTTTGCCTCAAAAGAAATCATCAAAAAATTAAGACACACTAACATACAATTACACTTTTCTCATGTTGTTTGGGCAACGGGCTTATGTCTCCCTGTTTCTCTCCGCAGTGCCACGGCGCGTACTGCCAGCCGGGCAACGAGGGTCTCGCCCAGCGCGTCGAGATCGTCAGCTCGGCCTCGTTCGTGGACGCCTCCAAGCGGGCGGTGGGCCAGGAGGCCGCGCGCCCGCAACTCGACGCCCGCCTGCCCGAGGACTTCTTCTACCCCTTCTCATAGCCGCTGCTCAAACCAGAGGGAAACTGACATCTCATTTTAAGAGTTATGCTTCTGTATTGATAAGGGAACCATTCAATCATCCTGCGTGGGTGATTTGTGATAGGGGTTTAGTGCGACTTAAGGGGTTGGAAATTATATGTATATGATTTGTAAAACTATGTTTGTATTTAAATGATTTCAATATATTTCAAGTCTATGAAAAATATTCTTTCGAAATGTATTTCTTGTAGTTTTTAGAGGCATGTGCCATGGTGTAATCTGTTCCGTCCAATATTATCGTGTTATTTATTGATACATTTCAGAAATCAATTTGATTCTATGTCCTACGCTATTTTCGCCATTAGTTTTACGCCCGTCGTGGTATTGAAATTTTCACCCGGCTTATAACTGTTTGATAAAAATTAGATATACAAATAGAAACAAAACTGTAATTCGAGTGTTTTATTCCTCACGAATATTCCTAAGGTAAATCATGGACAAAGCTATTATCCTTAGATTTAAATAAATATCGAGAAATTAGAAATACTATAAACTATAAGAGCAGCATTATATAGCCACATTTCAATATAACATATGTTCATCTTTAAGTGATTAGATATAAATGTTTTTATATACACACATGTACGTATAAATATTTAAGGCAAAAGCGTGGTTTCTTCAAGATGTTGAGACTTTATAAATCAGACATAGAAAGTGCTAGTAAGTGTGACAGCACAATGAGGATGATTAGTTACTAAATGTTTTGTATGTTTTATAAAAATGTCAATATTTGTTACACGTGATTGTAGTGAAAACCCTATATACTATTTGTTTAAGTTAACATGTATACAAACAAACTAAACAAAAATAGAGAAATCTGAAGTCTTTATTTAAAAGAAACCATTCATTAAATCTTAATTTGAAATGCAAATATAACAAATACTGAATTGCCTTGTTTGCAATATGTCAATAAGGTTTTAATATCTAAACACACATTTTAAACACGAAAGTATTTTTCCCCATTTTGGAAAGGGCCATTCGTCACTTAAGGCAACGTAACTGTTTTTGATTTGTTGGATACATTGACTGAGCAGCGCTCAATATTTCAGCAGTTTATTTGGTTATATCCTGTAATGGTCCACATGGGGACAAATACATGAGCATACACATGTTACCGTCAATCTGTGTAAACCGCGTATGTCTACATACGATGAATTTTTCAGTCAATGTCAACATACGCTGGTTCAATCAGCGTATGTCGACATTGTCTGGATTATTTCAGGCAATGTTGACATACGCTGAAATAAGGCTCCGAAAATTGCACGCCAATGCAGTTTTTAGCCCCCAGCCAACCAATTTGGCTGAGGGCTATTGCTATCCCCCATTCCGTCCGTCCGTCTGTCCGTCCGTCTGTCCGTCCGTCTGTCCGTCTGTTAACATTTGAGATACAATAGTTTGTCCGCGGCATTTCAGTATGAAGCCTTTGTCCTAGGGTTCTGAAACTTCACACAGGGTAAGAATATATATTGCAGATGTGCAACGTCGAGGTTTCAGTTTGATCGACTAAAAATTGTCGAAATTACGGGGGTTTGAACTTAGACGAATTTGAGATATTTTGAGATATTTATACACCACTTTGTCCGCGGCACTTTGGTATGAACCCTCTGTCCTAGGGTTTTGAAACTTCACACAGGGTAAGAATATATATTGCAGATGTGCAACGTCGAGGTTTCAGTTTGATCGACCAAAAATTGTCGAAATTACGGGGGTTTGAACTTAGACGAATTTGAGATATTTTGGGATGTTTATACACCACTTTGTCCGCGACACTTTGGTATGAACCCTCTGTTCTATGGTTCTGAAACTTCACACAGGGTAAGAATATATATAGCAGATGTGCAACATCGAGGTTTCAGTTTGATCGACCAAAATAGTCGAAATTACGGGGGTTTGAACTTAGACGAATTTGAGATATTTTGGGATATATATACACCACTTTGTCCGCGACACTTTGGTATGAACCCTCTGTCCTAGGGTTTCAGTTTGATCGACGAAAAATTGTTGAAATTACGGGAGTCTGAACCTGGGCGAATTGAAGTTATTACGGGATATTTATACAGCACTTTGTCCGCGGCACTTTGGTATGAAGCCTTTGTCCTAGGGTTCTGAAACTTCACACAGGGTAAGAATAAATATTGCAGATGTGCAACGTCGAGGTTTCAGTTTGATCAACCAAGATTTGTTGAAATTACCGGGGTTTGAATTTAGACGAACTTAGACGAATTTGAGATATTTTGAGATATTTGTACAGCACAGAAAGATTACACGTATATTGTGACGTTGTGTGGACTACGTATGTGGATGAATATGTTAGGGCAACGGTGTGAGAAAGACGTTGTGGGAAGACGTTGTGAGAAATCCGTTGTTAAAAGGACGTTGTCGTTGTGATATTTCTATTGACCTTCTTCTTTTTATTGACAAATAATCGTGATAAAGAATGTTTTGCATAGGCTGGGGGCTTTGCATCTCTGATGCCTATGTTTTAACTTCAGCCAAACTTAATATGAATAATCATAGTTTACTCAAGTATTTTGGTAATATTTGTTGTTAGATTTATATGAATAAAATTACTAATCTATGCTCATATATAATTACATATTTCAAAATCAAATCATTTTTTTTTAAATAAAATGTATAGCCGCCTTGCTTTTATTCCTGATCACAAGACATTCACAATATTAGTTTTGAATTAAGGCAAGGTTTTTTTCTTTTTTTTTTTAATTAAGAATGCAATAGATGATATGAGTCCGTAATTAAAAAAGAAATTAAATAAAACAAATTTAACATTTTAGAAATTTCAAAGTTAATCCAATCAGTTATGCTTTTAAATTTCTCCAAAACTTTACAAATGTTTTCAATAGTACTGACCATACATGTATACAAAACAAAAATGGAAGTAAATCAAAGAAAAAGCAGGTCTTGTGAAAACATTTTTTGTTTGTATAAAACACATGTATATGTTTATAGCCAACGGAGGTAAATCCACGCCCGTACGATCGCACGACCGCACGCGTGCACGCCCACACACTAAAACACTCCACGCTTAAATCGAAATTTGTCCTCGCTTAAATCCTGGCGTGCGCACGCCCGTATGATGTCAACTTATAAAGTGCGTTTACTGTAGATACGTTCTTGATTAAACGTTTTCAAAGGCCATGAATTCTATTTTTAAAGTTTACCACATAAAATTTTATGCGGCGAAGTACCGGTCTGCGAACCTCATGCGTTATATGATTCGAGTCCACCTTTTGACATGTAGGACAATGTTGCTAGATACACCAAGGCAGCCACCAAACTCTAAAATCACACTTTTCCAAGATTATATTCATTCATGCAAAACAGCTAAGAACATACAACCCCATCCCCTTGACAAAAAAAAAAAAAAAAAAAAAAAAAAAAAAAAAAAAAAA